>CAKZFK010000231.1:0-17697 GCA_936440205.1 Lepidonotus clava | reverse complement strand
TCTGGAATCGACGGTGCTGGGTCGGTACCACTTCACAGCTGCAAACACATGTTGCCTCTTCTGCCCGGTTGCATTACATTGTATGTAATGTTTCATGTAGTGGGTGGCGATGCACGGTCGCTCCCGGGGGTCAGTCTGTCCGTCGTCGTACCAATTTGCCATTAGTCTAGACAACTTTTTACCACTGCTGGAATTTGTGCTGGAATAAGATGGGGCCATATTTTGCGACTTTAGACTTCACGTAAACTGAAGGCAGAAATGACTTCTCTAGGATCTCCGGTTCTGTGGGGTACATCTTTTTGTATGTTTTTTTGAGCAGCTCAAGATCGTCCGAGTCGATCCACACATTTTCTCCTCTAAATGTCTCGAAGCCGTCGGGGAGACTCCATAGGCTCTCGCACTGCGCGAAATCTCGCTCATTGGGTACATCGAGTGTTTCCAGGACCGTTCTTGCTTTCTTCTCTCCTTCTCCCAGCTGGCAGTGTTTGCCAAATTTCCCCTCGTGTTTGGACGGCATTTCGGCGCGCGCCTGACTGACACGACTCATCCTGTGAAACCTCTCAAACAATTGTTTCTCTATCTGGCGATTGTTAGTCGGCACATCCCCCAAGTAACCATTATACCGCTCAAAACTGAACAGCCAAGTACTGGGAGCTGGACCATACTCCCGGAGACACTCCTTTAAATGGAGATGTAGATGCATGTTTGGGGTAATGAAATCAGAACCGAACTGGAGCTCTGTGCTCTTACAAAAGTGCAATAGTTTCCTGTGTGCCTGTTCTATCTCGTGGTGTGTAATACAAGGCTTGCACAGAAGTCGAGTGGCTTCTACGAAACGCTGCCAGCTATGAAGCATATTCTCCGGCAAAAGGCCCTGGAGGCAGTATCCAGACGAGACTGTAACCCAATTCTTCCACTCCTTTGCCGTCCACATCCCAGCGTTCGATTTGATGTTAGTTACCACGCAGTCATCCGGTAGTCCCTCTTTAAACTGATTCAGACGAGTATCAATAGTCAACACCTGATTAGCGCTTAGTACAACGTCATCTGTTGAATTCTTCTTCTTCTTTGACAACTCTTTGTCGGTCCACCTCTTCCACATTCGCTTGGCAGTCCCTGAATCCCAATAATAAAAGCACATATGTGAAATCGGTATTGAAACCCCAATGAACTAATAGTCCAAATTAAAGGCAAATGCAATTTCCATTTCAAACACATTATCAGTGCTAAACATTAATTAACGTTAGGTCAAGCTTCAACACTTACCCAACAGTACATTATGCATCACATCGATCGAGAGGAACCTGAAAGAAAATGAATGTCATATAATACAGTTACTGCTAATGGAAACATTTGTATTAATGTTTATTCAAATGTCAAATTAAAATTGTTAATATTTTGGTATAATTCTGTGTAAGATTGGCCTTTAAATTTGTTCGGCCTGGAGATTGAACTTACCTGATGGGATTGAAGTAGGGCAATTCCAGGAGGACACAGGAACGAGCTCCATACTGTTTCTCAAGTTTACTTTTCTCTCTCGGGGTGGATGCAGCTGTAATCTCACTCACTCTCTCCTTGTGTTGGTCCAGAGTACGAGGAGTCCAATTCGCCATGTTGAATCCTCCACGGTTTGAATTCTTGAATTCCTTCAGACATTTTGAACAACCCATGATAGCATTAGGTAGCAGGAAACCGCAGGTCTTCCTCCCTGCAGGCAGGTCGGCAGCAACGTTCAAAAGCGCCAACTTAACGGTCTTGCCATTTGGGCAAACGTTGGTTATAAGCCTTTTTCCCTGATGCCAGAATTCCTTGAGTTCGTTGACTAGGGGCCTCAGAAAACTGGTAAGGTCGGCAGGTTCTTTACTTAAGTTTGGAATGATACCGTATAGTATGACGTTCTCAAGTCTGTACCGCTCATTTCTGGGTAGGTTAAGTATTGTTAGGTAAATGCCCCCTACTGACATCGAAGCTTTCCGAGAGAATGGTTGAAACCAATCGATATTCATCTGAAGAGCCAAGTTGTCTTCATTATCAAGAAAGCCGTCGTTGTTCGCGTTAAATTCTTTCCATACCGAACCGTCGTAAATGTCAGCAAACACTCCTTTGGGTATCCTCCTGCCCTTCCACTCTCTACATTTCAGCTCAAAACCTGGACGTTTCATCATAACCTGCAAACTCTTCTCGAGCGACTGGTAACAGAATGTCCTGACTGGAAGGAAGGCAATTTCCCCCACAATCTTGGTCTCATAAAACAATTTCCTGTTGCAGCGTTTTAAATCATCACCGATGGTAGTACACCTAATGGGTTGCTGATTACCATTATGATCCGTGTAAAAGCCTCGAGCTCGCACACGCTCAGTGGTGGACAACACAGAATGCGACAACGTATAACAGGCCGGGCAGCATACACTGATAGAGTAATTAGTCATCGTTAGGTCTGTACCCAACCATTTGTACATCATCCGCATCGTTTTGGGGAATACTGCCTCCGCTGCTTGTGAAACCCGGTCATTACCTGCTACCGTCAATAATTCACAAATGAAGCACATAACTTTAGCCATTTGCGTATCACTGGTGAAGGTGTGGATCTGCCACTGCAAAAGAAAGAACAGAACCCATGAAAATAGGCTTTGGATATTCTTATTAGGGGTACCACTAACAAGCCTTGCCAATGGGCTAGGACGACCCGTCCCGTCACCGAAAACCACTTTTAAGTGACGGATGGCCCTGTTGCGAATGTTGACTGCCTCTGGATCAAGCTTATCATTTTCTTCCGTTTCTTGGGAATCTTCCATGGTACCGTAATAGTCTTCCATATCATCACGTGACTCCTCATCGGCTTCCATGGGTACCGCCTCTTCAACAGGCTGATTGCGACCCACAGGCTGACTGTCTGCTTCTCCCGGATTGCCGACTTCAGCCTGCCGCTGATTAGCAGCTGCAGCTTCTTCCCGAATACCAGCTCCAACCTGGATACCACCTTCAGCCCGAATTCCCGCCTCAACCTGCATACCACCTTCAGCCTCAATACCCGCTTCAGCCTGGTTACCTGCCTCAGCCTCAACACCCGCTTCAGCCTTGTTACCTGCCTCAGCCTGAAAACCTGCTTCAGCCTGGTTACCTGCCTCAGCCTGAAAACCTGCTTCCGCCTGGTTACCTGCCTCAGCCTGAAAACCTGCTTCAGCCTGGTTAACTGCCTCAGCCTGAAAACCTGCTTCAGCCTGGTTACCTGCCTGAGCCTGAATATCTGCTTCCGCCTGGTTACCTGCCTCAGCCTGAAAACCTGCTTCAGCCTGGTTAACTGCCTCAGCCTGAAAACCTGCTTCAGCCTGGTTACCTGCCTGAGCCTGAATATCTGCAGCTTCGGCCTCAAGACCCACTTCTGCCTGATTGCCAGCGCGTTGAGGTAAACCAAATGGGATTGGTTCTGCAAGACACATGTATAATAATAAATCAAATGTACAGTCGGGTTTCAGAGTACAGACTTTCCCACCCAATGTTGTTTCTCTGACTCAAAAGCTATGATAGAAAGATGCATGGAGGGATACATATATATAACGTCCATTGTTCAAGTCATTCATTATTTGAACAATTGTTTAATTGTCAAGAAAAGATTTAGGCTGGCGATAATTTTCCAAACACTAACTGATCATTAAGAGTATAGTAGGTATTTGAAAATAATATCTATGCGCGCAAGCTAGCTATGAAGGTTTTGAAGGATATCGATTTCAGGTGAAAGTGACTTTATCCTAGTTATACTATTTATCTGGTACTCACCATGCTCCTTAAGATGCTTCCTGTTATATGTACTTTTTGAAACTGCACGTTTACATGTGTCGCACCATCGGTTTCGGCTAGTGTCCATATTTCTTCTGGTTTCTGCCTGGTCACTGGTCAGACCCTTGAAACACCACGATCGCGAGGCCATGGCGAACTTGAGTTAGACAGCAGCACTTCAGGGCTATGAACCTTCCCCATTTGCGACCGCGACACAAGTATTTATATATGGTACAGACCGACGCCTATGGTCCCACCAGCTGAAAGCCGCGAATTGCCGCGACATGCCACAGCCCCGACCCAGGGGTAGTTGCACTCGAGCTCCTAACCTCAGACACCCGTGTGAAATTAAAGCCGAGAACAGCCTGCCACAGTATTACCAGGAGATTAATGTCGCCTCCAGCCTGGCCGTCACGGTAGCGCGTTGTCGTGATTTGTCGGGCGCGTGAAGTTTCTCCAGCTTTCGAAACGCATCGTCCGCCGTCTGGACTGGTGAGGGCATGACACCTGCCATTAAAACCTAGGGTCTATCCATTAAAGGGCGGTGAAGTTTCCTCAGCTTCCGAAACGCATCGGCTGCCGTCAGGTCGACTGGTCATAGGATTTCATCTGCCTTGAAAACTGAGCTCGAAGTTTAGCTCGAAGGTCAAACCTTAAGCTTTCTGCTACTACTTAGGGTCAGCTTATTTCGTTATATAGTGCGTTTGGTGTACGGCTACGTGAATATCATGAGTGTCAAAATCCTGAGTGCCACCCTTGGTGAGAATCTTCTTAATTACTTTTGTTGTACAAGTGATACGAGTCGATGGCCGACTTTCCAAATTATTCAAAATAGGTAAAACATATGTATTCATTCTGGGGGTCGCCCTTCCTAATTAAATAATATGGCCAGTTTTCTGAATTCTAGGGTGTGGCCATATGGCAGTTATAGTTTATTCTGTCTGTTTGAATAGCCTGGCCATGGTAATTTGGAACGAAGGTGTTTGTTTAAAGTTGAGATGACAACCTTCATGTTCTCTTCTTTCTTTTTTTTTCAATATATAGCTGCCGCGTACTTGGTTCTTGTATCATGCGTGGAATTTGTTCGAGCTGCCAGTGGCGGACACTGGCCTAGGGTCGTTCACAATAAGCCTGGAGTAACCCGTACCCGGTTGGTCAACCTCACTGCTCCATTTACCGGTCACCCTCCACCAAAACACGATGCGATGACCGGCCTCACCTTTCATGACACCCTGCAAGCCTTGTTGGACCAGGACCATACCGTAACTGACACTGGATCTGAAGCCAACCCAGGAGACGGAAACATTAAAGAATTCCCAACTGTGGTACTTCTCTCTTCGTACACTCTTCTTCTTATCCTCGCCGTAGCCATAATTATTAGCATATTCTTTGTTTGCTCCGGAATTAATCGCATCTTCGCAGATGCTCGTTTTCGTGTATACTTGCTTGTCTCGGGCAATCACAGTGTATGGCTTAAAATAGGCACGTTCCCTGGACATTTTGGAGATTATATCTTTCAAACAGACGATCCTATCACACTGACTAAAGCCGAAAATATATGCCTAGGCGCACGATACACATTGAACTGTGTCATCCAAATGACCGACTGCTATACCGGCACATCGACACGACTGCCCACACATTTAAAGGTTAATAAACTGAAGGACATCATGTTGACAAGATTGATGACTAAGGACATTATACGCTACCAGTTGGTTACCATGGGTATAGGCATAGGAGAGCCTGTTCTTTTGGGGAAATACCGGCCCGGTGAGCTTGCAATTAGTACTAATACTTCAGTCGACTTAAGCCGTGTTGACCTTGATTAAGTCTTGTGTGAAAAATGTTGTATTTTTGTGTGTTTACTACCAATATGCTGCCGAACGTGCGTCAATCGATACAAGTGTTATGGTTATAAATTGAATTTGTAGCTAAATAAAATTTCGGTTTTGGAAAGAGCAGTATGACGCTGACAAGAGCGCTTTTACTCTGGCTCGGGCTAGGGTCGACCCCTTAGGTAATCTGCGAGACAGGCCCCTAATTTAGGGGCCTGAGGCTAAACTAGGTCTGCAACCAAAACTAGTAGTGGAATTAAATGTGGTTAACGCCACAATCTGGCGATGGGGCTCCAACCGAAATTATGGCTATAGCTAATTAAGCTATTGTCCCTTAATAAATCTCGACACCTAAATTGACTTGTTTGTTTTTTAAATTATTAATTTTGCAATGTCACAGAAGCTCCAAGTTACCTATACATAACTCCCGGAGAACTCCCACTTTAAAGGGTTACACTATATGCAAGAGGTTTTTTTATTCTCTCACAGAAAGAATATAGGTCACCGTGCCATACAAATCCTAGAAAGTATTTCGGGTTCATCAGGAGACTACATGGTCACTTGTAAATTTTGATAGGTCCTACTGGCAGCGATGTATTTGATCATAATAAAATTTCTGAAAAATTACTTTTGCACCTTACTGCATGGAATCGAACTAAAAAGGATCCACTTGAAAAGAAGTAACAGTTCTTAATTAAAACCGGCTTCATGCAACATTATTTTTTCATGACTGCGAAATAAGTACCAAGAGATGATTCATGTCGCATCATTTTAAAAATCGTATATCGAGCTTATGTTTGTTTAAAATACACTTTTTATGATTGATTTATGTTATTATTGATAACAGGCCTAGGTGTCATTCCATTGCTCTTCTAATGGTAGAGACCTTGTACCATAACACTCATCAAAAAAGTGTTGTATTGTAATCGATTTCAAGTTCGTGGTCTATCTTCAAGAAATAGCACATTCGGGTTTTCAACAAAATGACAGGTCATTATAGTTAAATGCGTTTCGTATCGTAAATAAAAAGTATTCATGAATTTAAGATTCACTTATGAGAAGGACCTGTATAACGCGTACGGTTTTAGACTAATATAAGGCGAGTCTTACCAACATATCTATAGAAATACTTCCCTGCTTATCGAGCATGCCACAATCAAAACAAGAAGCGCAAAGTTCTTTGATAAAAGTTTATAAAACGACTATACAATTGAAGAAAGTACAAAGACCTAACATACAGCGTGACACAGACCATACAATTAAACGTAGTGTAATTATAAAGAAAACATAAAGATGATAAACATAAACATCACATAAAATAGAGCTTTAAACAGACCCTTTAGAAATAAGTTAAATTGGCTGTGCATCGGCGATACCCGACCGATACCCGGGCTGCACCGCCCAGTCTGGGGTGTTGGGAGGAGGCTGTTGGCGTTTTGGGTTATCGTCGGGGACATTGTTCCGCTTCTTTTCCATTCTAACGCCCCGCTGACGGCCGCTAATTTCGTCATACTCAATTTCGTCCAGGTGGGCTTTGTAGGCCCTCAGCTCATCGCTCTCCCACACGAGCGGTTTGACGCGGCGGTGATATCGCTCTTTCGTCTTCCCGTCTTTGTCGACCGCGGCCGGATAATAAAGTCCGCGCTCCTCGTCGCTCGTGTAGTCGGGGGTGAGGAGGCGCCTCACGGAATTCTTTCGAGCTTCGTCCCACGTTTTGACGAAATTTTCCAACCCCACTATCCGTCTTCTGAGCTTCTGCAAAGTTAAAAAGACACTTTTTTATTTTAATACAGTTACGACATACTTGGTCAAGAACATCCAATAAACACAAACAAGTTTTTCAATATTTCAGTTGCCTTAATTTAAAAGCTGGTCACTGCAGTTAATTTCAAAAGCGTTGCTTTATCCTTGGTCTCTATAACATACAGGCACTTTTTATTAATTGTGTCATATCCATTCTAATTGTATGTCAAGATTATTGTCCAAGGAAGCAAGTAAGGTTACAGTGCTCTATAAAAATTCATAATGTAAAAAAATTATAATTGTTTCCCAAGTTTCAGTGTTACAACCATAAGATCATTTCACAGCCGGGCCCCCTGTTTTAAGCCAAATTGCCGATTCACAGCTACAGCCCCCGGTATAGTTCCGACCGCAGTTTGTACGTATACCCCTTTTTGAACTGAGTGGGTCCCCGGGAAGTCACACCCCCTACACCATAGACCCCCAGTCTGTCTACTCAGATATCAAAGTAGGACATATCATCGTTCTTCAAAATAGAAAACAACCCCTTTCCACTGACATTTATACCAAAAAATCGACCCCTTATTCTTCAAAACGCAGACATTTAGTGGCCAAGAAATACCCTTTTTCGTGAAATTTCATATTTCCCAGGAAAAAAAAGACCCTTATTTTCATATCATGGATATTTGGGATGAAAAAGTAACCTTTTTTCTAGAAACAAGGACATGTGAATGTTGTCAAACTAGACCCTTTCTTCGCGTTTTTTAGAACAATGATGCGTATCCTTCCACCCAAGGAGTGGACAGACTGGGCATAGACCATAGACATTACTCTTTCTCCTCGGCTTTGCACTTGAAAGGTGTAAAATTTCGGCCTGCCCGAATCGAACTACGTCAAACAATGTTGAGAACAATAGTCCGCAAAAGCCATGACGTCGGGCGGGCCCCTAACGGTCACTGCACGCTGCTCCCGTGCCTAAACATGGGCAGGGCTGGGCCGGGGGTCCCCTCTATGAACTTTAGTAGGACCCAGCTGTCAGATTTGCTATTTCCACTAATAATGCTCGCAAACTTATGAAAACATGTATTTTCATAGGGGAATTATCAATGTGCATTATGATATACTTGAAAAGAAAAAGAGTTAATAAATAGCAAAGTTATAGGCAATGTTATTGTCTGTGTGTACGGGTGACCGTGGTCCAGCCGGGTGTTATCTGTGCCCCCTCCAGGGCGGGCCGGGCCGGTGACCGGGGGTGTAGGGTTACCGGGGCCGGTCGTAAAAGGTTTAGGCCCAACACAGGGCCCAACACGTGTTGCGGGAGGGGTCCGTGACGTCAGACTTTTGTGGTCTATAGAGGAAGTCTGTAACAAAAATTTATTTACCTCGTTCACGTGGTGACGGATGATAGCCGCTTCATTGTCAGCCTTAATTCGGTTCTTCCGCATTCTGTTGGCCCTATTTTGGAGGGTCTTGAAGTAGGTGTTGGCAGAAGCTAGAAAAAGAGGAAGGACATGAAGTGTGCTTAAAACTGGAGCCATTAAGTAGACAAAGGCACTATAAAGGCAATAAATCAAGGGAATACATGTTAAAAATGCAAAGTGAGGGTCAACATATTATTCACGAATTAAAACCATCATTACACTGGTATTATATTTCTTTGTCCAGATAATAGAACTTACGTTTTTTTCAGATGACTGGGAGGATAACTTAAATTATAAAAGTAACAATTTCCAATGTAAGTGGAGCCTATTTAGACACTAAAAACAGATTTCCAGCATTTCAAGCATGTTAAAATTTGTGTTAATTGAAGGACCAATACTTTGGAATCATGGACATTAGATGCATGAAATGTACAGCTGCAGGTTAGTTAACAAAGAAACTTGCTACCTATGGGACTTACCTAACACCTCTTCTCTGGGGGTATCTGGCCCGAGGCACACGTTGTCAACAACGGCCTTGATGATCGGCGCGTTATCCGGGTGTTTGATCCCCGCCCTGAATGTTGGAATATATTTATATTGTTCAATTCATCGGCATCACGTCAAGTGCTCTATGACTCTATTAACATGAAAAAAAAACAGCAAAACTTATTCAGCTGCAGCTTCTGGTGTTCAGGAACACATTACCCATTGCTTACTTAAAAACAATATTATTTTCTGTACTATTCATGTTGTTATGACGTAATCAACTTACCCAGGGTTCAGGTTGAATCCCCAACCAGGCTCACCTCTCTTGGCCTTGTAGGCCGAACGAACGAGTTCCTACAAACAATATAATAAGCCAATAATTAATAGTGGACTTCTAACTATATGTCAGTGTACGAAATCATTACGGATTTTCGTTGTTTTCCGGGATGTTCCCTGGCGGCGCGGCAAAGGAGAAGAACATCAGGGCTATACTAGGAATGAGATCATTTCTAAACAAACCGAGAACTATATCAAACGGTAACGTTTTCAAGGTGAGATTATTAGTTAATTATAAGCTGTAAAAACAAACTTTAGAACTTACACATATTTCATTGCGTGGTTTGGGTGGTTTGGCAGCTGCAGCTGGCTTCGCTTGGTTCACGAGCACCTCCACCTGGGCCTTTGCCGCAGCCGCTTCAGCCTCCGCCCTTCGGCACTTCTTCTCCAGCTCCTCCATCCTGGCCAGCAAATGGGCCATGGACGGTTCAGCTGTAGACGTGGAGGGGCCGGACGAGGACGAGTATTCGGGCGTGAACGACCTTTGGGACGTCGTCGACGAGAACGACCCTTGCGATGTCAAGGGCCCGGGCGTGAACGACCTTTGGGACGTCGTCGACGAGAACGACCCTTGCGATGTCAAGGGTCCGGGCGTGGACGACGTTCTGGACGTGGAGCTGGGGAACCATGGATGGGATTGCGACGTGGAGGGCGTCATCCCCCAGGGCGTGGATCCGGAGGGCGTGGAGGGCGTGGAGGGCGTGGAGGGCGTGGACGACGATGCGGATGCAGGACCGCCTTGGGAAGCACCAAGGCTAAGGTCCACGTCGTTGAGGGTGGATCCCTCTTCCGCGTACAGGGAGTCGTGAAGAGACTGATCCGCAGAGAGATCCGGAAACCCATTCTGAGACCCATACTGACGCGCATCCCCAGACATATCCAACAGCAGAGTACCTACGCCTGCTGATGAATCATGATCGGTTATTTTCTCGCCACCCGGTTTGGGGCTGCTGGTCAAGATCCTGCATGAGCTGGTAGACGGGTTTGACAGAACAGCGTCACTATAATCAGTTGACCCGTTCATGGTGGCAGCAAGTTTTCAAGTGATCTATATAGCCATATGCCACGCCGTATTTATACATGCCGGGCAGGCCCCCCTGTGGATACATGATCTGGTGAAAGCGATCTTTTATCGATGAGGCAAGACTTTGAACATAAGTTACGTGGTAGACGTGACGGGGTGTGGACGGGGTAAGAGAGACTTTTACCATAAGTTACGTGCTAGCCGTGACGGGGAGTACATGGGGTATCAGCGACACCCTCACCGCCGCCCCTTGTGAGGCCTGTTACGTGTCAAGAAGTGTTAAGACTACCCCGCGGGCCGCGTGCCGCGGTACTCCTGTGAGGGAGCTGACACAGAAGCTAGTTGACATGCGCCGCCTCAGATGGCCAACAGGTGGACGCGGTCATCACAGACGCGTGTCCCGGTGTCAAACGCGACAGAAGTCATTTCAGATGAACCCCCTGTCGATCGGCTCTCTGAAGAAAATAGCGGCCTATTAGACGTGCTTCGCACTACCCAGTGTAAAAACTTGTGAAGCCCCCGGCTAGAAGAAGTCGTTTTAGTTGTACCTTACCTAGCGTTTAAGTTGTCGACCGAGGGTTAACTTTTCGCTAAAGACTAGACGAAGCCCTTACAGTACCTGGGGGGGTTGTGATGTCATGTGGGGTGGGGGGTATAAGTATGTGCCTGTACTATACACTGGTTCAGAACAGCCACTTGATGGCCATGGACATCGAGCGACTGTTAAACGCAAGTCTGCGTCTGCGTCTTGTTCGGGAGGAAAGGCCAGTGGTGAGACCTAGTCACCTCCAACCCGCGGACCAATCCGACCATCAGTGGCTGCTTCTCTTGTTAGTTATATACCTGGGGTGGAAATTTATCGGTATCTTCTGGAAATTGGCAGCAGGCTGTCGCTCGTTGGCTCAGGGTCAACGTCGGAGGGCTACAGTGCAGTGCTGTCTGAGAATCTACTGCCGATGGGAAACGCTCCTATTTCCACTGGCTCCCATTCCCGCCGAAATGGAAGCCGTAGGAAGTGCTGCCTGCCCACGAATGATCATCCAAAGACCGAGCATCCTGTCCAAGGCCCTGACCGTCGCCTGGTCGGGCCCACTCACGGTCCATCTGAATGGCAGTGACGAACCCTTGACGTTGGAACTCCCGCAAGAAGTCAAGATTCCTCGTACGGAGCGCGTGCGCCTGAACAAATTTTTCAGGCACAGACTTTGTAGAGCGAGCGTTTGCCTGATAAACAACAGGAACAACATGGCCCAAGAACTACTCCCAGCCGAAAAACTGGGCTGCATGCCTGACGTAGACTCTTGGGTGTGATGAACAGTTATATAAAAGTGTACGATATGTTTGAAGTAGATATGGGAAAATTTTAATTGTGAAATGCATATGTTCACGAAGCTTTCGAGTTACATATGTACATTAGTGTATGGTCAGTAAATACAATTATGGGAAAATAGGCGAAACGTTGACACGTGGACATCATAAAACCTTTTCCGCATGCATAACAATAAAACATTTTGATATCATGAACGTGTGTAGTCTTATGTGGCTGTGACTAATTATAAATGGGAATTCATGAGGATAATGTGAATGAATTGCAGCTGTACATGTGTGACGAAATTATGAGGGCGAGTATATATTCTAAACAACAAAAATCGAACATGAATGAGAACTGATAACTTTTGAGCTGCAATAAAAGGAAGAGTTAATAGCTAATGTATATATAACCAACTCAATTTAAAGTCAAGCGTCTGCATGCGCTTTGAATCCTACGTTGTCTGAAATACAGAATTGAGATGAAAACAAAAAGTGCTGGTACCATTATAAAAGTAAGTCCAATGTTCAATAGGTAAACAGTACCGTGCACACTGGGGGGGAGGAATGGTACGTGGGGAAGATGCAAGTCACCACGAAGTTTCTTGTATTCGACCTCATTCAGTCGAATCTCTTTCATGTATGTACGGAGGGAAAGGAAATTGTCTTTTGCTCGCTTAAAAATATCCTCTTGGCGGACTCGCATTTGCGGGCTAAGAGGTAAAATTGGGAATGGTTTATCGTACGAAAAATCCGGGTTCACAAGTCGGCTAAGTGACAGGTTGAGGTGTTGAAGACTAGCAAGGTTGACGGGAAAAACTGTTCTTAAGGGGCCTGCTGTAGAAGGCAAACAGTTAACACTTGAGACTGGAATTTCCCATTCTTTGGCGGACACAGAACAACCACATTCAAAGGCACGAACGCACGATTCACATCCAGGATGGGTTGTTGTTCGGTTGGGGCAGCGCACAACGACCTCGTCTATGTGAGAGAACAAATAGGTCCCTGTTGCAATGACTTGGATGTTCGACCTTCTGAAATTAGACTGAATGAGTATTTTGAAATCACAATAAAGTTTGACAGACTCATGATCACGTAGATAGATAGAAATGAGGCACGACGAGGGAGAAACCCTGCGAAGTGGTAGGTCATAATGACAAAACGGAGAATGGCAATTATCCAGATCTGGGTTGGAGGATACTGTGTATTGGGTTGCGGACACCAATAAATAAGCCGGTGTGTTGGAGAGGCGAGTATAATGCCCATGGAAGGCTAGAGGGAAGGTGTTCACTTTTAGAACCTTGAATATTTTGTCGAAGGAAATAACGGGAATCTTCAAAATAGTTTTCAGAACATTTCGCTGTAAAACCGGGGGGACTAAAACAGTTACACTTCTATACATGTCGCGAGTGTTTGGAATATAAATATTTGAACGATTTGACTTGGAAAGGAAAAGGTACCGAATCTTCCTCATATCAGTCTCCGATATCAAAGAGTTACTCAGCCTGTTCTCCGTTAGGTCGCGAATAGCCTGTAGCAAGACATCAAGGGAATAGTCCAGTTTAAAATCCAGTAGACGCAATTCTTGCAAATCTTGCATCAACCTGACCATCAATTCCCGGTTACTAATGTAAGCCTGGAGTCCTCTGGACAAATTGTATATGGAATGAGTGTTCTCTATGATGGCCTGGAGTTGGATTTCCAAAGTGGAGTCAACTACCTTTAGGACTGCATTTATTTTGCCATCGAGGAAGCCAATTTCATCGGCATTTACCTGGTCAGCACGAGTCTGTTGCTTCAAGTCATCGAGTGTGGCCGTTCCAAATAAAGTCTCGGAGAACTTGCCGATTTCTGGAATCAGAGCCCGCTGCTTCCTGGATTTGGCTGATGGAGGTGTTGGCTGGGCCGTCGATTCCAAAATTGATTGCACTTCCCGGAGTCCGTTGGTGACCTTCGCTGCTATAGTCTTCCCAATAGATGTTATGTTATTCAACATAAGTTGGATTTTTCGACACTGTTCCATTGAACCGGCTGCCAGGGTAGCGCCGTGTCTACAATTTAGTGCGGCTGCCTGTTTGGGAGAAGGAGGAAGTGGTAAAATGATATCGACTTGGGTAGTGAAGTACTCATTACCTATGTGGATGGACGGTTTACTCTCGAATACTACACCATAGTTGGTACGAAAACGGTTTACCGTACTGGTGCATAGGCATGGCTTAGCTGAGACAGTGCCCAGGATAAAGAGTCCACGAAGGAGGAGTATGAATACTGTTGGAGCCATGTCTGATGCAGGCTAGAGACCGCTCTAGTCTTTTATTACTTTTTCCCAGTCACAGGAAGGAGTAGACAGACAGTCGCCACATGCACCTGGGATCTAAAGGTTTTGACCTCCGTGCAGAAACCTTAAGCTTACGTTAATGCCAAAAGAAAAGCCGTGCGAAGAGTATAAGCTTACGCGTATGCTTGCTTGTAAGCTTTCGTTGGTTAGGGTGTCGGCTTGTTCTAATTGAATTGGAAGGCAGACTTCAAAATGAATTGTTGGCATGGGGTTCCTTAACTTGTGGATGAGAAGTGAGAAAGCCTGTAAATGCCATTACTGCCTGATATTTATAGGTTTTATTTGCAGGTGGTTTATATGGAGTTCAGGCCGATTTAAGTCTGGACTGGCTGAAATTAGTCTCAAACCTTAAGGTCGGCTTTATATCTAACCAGCTTAGACCCAGTTTAAGGTGAATTATTTAGGGTAGTTATATAGGCCGGGAGGTACCTTTTATCCATACAGAAAATGTTTAATTAATTTTTAATGAATCTCATCTCTCACGGATGACTTCAAAAGAAGTTAATTTCAAACACTTTTAATACTCCATCTATGGATGGTAAGGGTAAATGGTTTTCCGGGTGGGAGGGGCGATGGATGGTAGGGTGAAATAGGCCTGTCAAAGATTTAGCTACATGTGCTTTGCAGGCGAACGTAGGTTGGGTATGGAAGTGCCCGACCCAGCAGGTTCCCTGCATGGGGCAACTCTGGCCCGTGTTAACTCGATAACTAACCCCTGATTAATGGCGGGGAGTCCGTCAGATGACACCCAGCATGATACCTGTGTCGCTCTTGAGTGGGTTTGGTGTGAGTTATGTGATTACCAAGACTGTGCCCCTGCCCTTGTCAGATGTCAGAGGGGGGTACAGATTAGATGGGGTGCTTCCGGGTACTTATGGGTGTTAATGGATTAAGGCCGGCCATGATGGACGCTTCCAAACTTTGCCGCCGTTAGGAATGGACCTGGTTTATTAGGAAATGTTATGCACAAGGGAAGAGGGGAGCGAGGGATAGCTGCAGAATCGCGAAAATGCTTTCTGTCATGTTACTTAAAAAGTACATGGAACTTGTTAACTAATGGTCGTATTTAACTGAGACAATTAATTTAAATGAAGTGTGATGCCCAGTGTCTCCTGTTTATTCAGATGCTAAGATCGGGAAAGAAGGTTATTTAGAATGTTTGCAAGAAGTATATATATTAATATTATAATATTAGGAATTTAAGCCGGATCAGTCTCATTACCATTAGGACTATCATGTTTAAAATTAGTAGTTGAGGAGAGGGCGGGTTCGAGCAGGTTTTTTTTTTTTTTTTTATAATTTTCCTTTTTTTTTAAGGGTCTTTTTGATTTAACAACTTTTCGATTACAAATGGAGAGTTATCCTTTAAAAAGCGTAACGTCCCGATCCTGTTTAAAATAAGTTAACAATCAACCTCCTCTCTTGACATGACGATTAGGGTTCAGAGTAGTCCTATCCTTATCATTAATTTGATAATACAAGTCTGATGGATGAACGAAAAACGTAAGGCATGAAGGGGATTCGAACCCGGGGCCGGGAGAGATAGCTGGTAGCCAAAAATCCACCGGGTTCAATAATACGATGACGTCGGAAACCAGCGAAAAGCCGTCTAGAGGTCCTTCCGGTCGCAGGACCAAATACGTCGAAACTACGTTGGGGAAAACGATGACGGGCAATGTAAATTGAAGTTGATAGAGACACATCAGTGACAATTGAGGGCGATCAAAATTAATAACTTGTGGTATTGCTTGTTTTCCAAATCGGAAAACCCACTGAAACACAAGGACCGAAACTACAAAGTGTCTCTTTTTGGTAAACACCTTTCTCGTTGCCCCGATTACACCTACGGTATATATATGTCGCAAACTCTATACGTAATTGGGTCTGGTTGTGCAAACTAATGAAATGAAATGAACTGAATAATGGCACGGATGAATCGCCAGACCTGGGTGGTAGGAGCTAATCGAACCTCATGCACTCGATTACCACCTGCCACTCCAAATTTTTTTTTGGGAAGTTATATTTGTAATAATGGTATTGAAATGAAAAGATGGCCCACGGGCCGGTCCGGAGGGATGCAGGGGCGGACCCAGGCATTTCTAGGGGGGAGGGGGGGGGGGGGAGGGGCTAATGCATTAATCTACGTGGGAGGGGCCCCTTTTTAAACAACATTATTTAACAGGGGAGGGGGGGGGGAGGGGGGGCATGGCCCGTCAGGCTAATATAGCGCATTTATCATTTCTTATGTCGAGAGTTAAATAAGGGTAAAAACTTGAAATCACACAAAATAATAGTTTTATGTGTAGTCAAGGTTATTTAATATTATCATTTTCAGTGAAAACCATTTGCGCTTTCAGCCCTTTCACCCTGTATTTCCAAGAAGTTTAAGAATCTGGTTTAGGCAGCCTGGTTTAACTCCCAAATAATGTGTTTCAAGAAAATCTGTTTTAAAAATGCTATATTTCTACCTGTTTTAGTTAAACTAGTACTGTATCTAAGGGACAGGGGTGGACGGTCCCAGGAATTTGTGGAGGGGGGGGGGTTGAACTAACCCTATTTTTTTTTTAGAAATAGGCCTATTGGACGTCACTTTCATGGGATGGAAAACCATTATTGATATGCTATATTTGATAAGTTTTCTCAAAAATATTACTTTCATTTCATGATAAGGGTTGTACCCAACATCATGGGAGACAATTGTTTCATTATTGATTATTCATAGAGGTTATAAAGTTAAATCACGCTTTATCGCTGTTTTTACGCATTTGATTAATTATTATGAATTATTTTGATTTTATATAACTTTTGTTTCTATATGTAAGGGTTTAAAAAACTAAATGCGCTAATGATATAGGCCTACCAATGTGAGCGATACAACCCTGTTTTACCCTAGTTGTGTGCACACTATAGGCTACTCCTTCTGCGCTTCAGCCTCATCTATTCTTATTAGGTCAGGAAACTGAGTATTATTTTTGTTGAGCTTGGAAACCAATATCAACCGGCGTTTATAGATATATGCACAAATGTGGGAAGTGGGGGGACTGGGTACGCCACTGCTGGCAATTATATTGGTGCCTGAATGGAGGGTAGGTACGTTAAGATGCCGAGAAGGTTGGGCGTGTGAAGAGAACTATGAGCGGACGGGACTATTGTGACACAATATAGTTAACACCCCCTGACTTACACTTATATACACGCCAGAAGGGCAAGGGAAACTTTGAGGTGAGCGCAAAAGTATTACCTAACACGCCCACTGCTATGGGTAGTATAATGATACTATGATTTTTCAGGGATAATCGTGGAGTAAGACTTACACTCCTTGACACGTTTTAGAGGAAGTGGTTTCAGACAAGCCCGAGCCTGTCGAATGTATGAGTTCAAATTCTTCCCGTGAAACCTCACCCACAAGTCCTTAAACCATGAGAAGTTGAG
>CAKZFK010000230.1:0-17776 GCA_936440205.1 Lepidonotus clava | reverse complement strand
AACGAGGCAGAGCCAACCTGCCCCTCAAAGTGCATGAGGTGCAGTTGAAGGTTCTCCAAGAACATCTTCCAGCCCTCGGTCATGGCATCGAACTGGCCATCGTCTTCGGAGCCAGAACCGAACCCCGTGTTTACCAGTCGTACCAGGCTGGTCGTGTCGTCGACCGGCTCGATGTGCCAGTCGAAGGTCAGGCCGGGTCCGCCCTCTTCGCCCCCGAATTGGACGTGGTGTGGCGGATCCCAAACGGCTACTCGGCCAGGCATATCCATGCCTGGACCGAACGAGATGGTCATTGCTCCGCCGGCAGATTCTTCGACCACGTGTGGCACGTACCACGACGAGATGCCGGGACCGGTCGCAATGGCCGTCCAGACCTGCGCCACGGTGCCGGCCACCTTTACACTCATGTCAATCGATCGCCCGTCGGTCATATCTCGATCTTGTCAGATTTCGGGCCTCCGTGTTCACGACTGGGTATGACGCCCACCGAGATGATTCAAGTGCGCGGCGACGCGCCTACGATGTCGCACGTGTCTGTGGCTGAACGACTTGGCGCGCAAGAAATTCAAGCGGTGGTTTCGACCTTCCGCGACCTGTTGATGAGCCATAAGGAGTTCATCAACGCACTGAACGTCTACCCAGTCCCCGATGGGGACACGGGCACCAACATGTCGTTGACCCTTGAATCGGTGTGTGCCGAACTCGAAGGAGCGGCCGACCTCGACGCCGTCTGCAAAGCAATCAGCCACGGTTCACTCATGGGCGCCCGAGGTAACTCAGGTGTGATCATGTCGCAGATCCTGCGTGGGTTGGCCGACACGGTGAGAGCCGAGAGCGCCGAGGGCGCAGGAGATGCCGCGGTCTGGGCCAAGGCGTTCACCGTTGCTGCCGAGGCTGCGTATGGCGCCGTGCAGCGCCCGGTCGAAGGCACGATCTTGACGGTTGTGCGAGAAGTCGCCGAAGGCGCCACTGCCGCCGTCGGCAACGGTGCTGATCTGATCACCATGCTCGAAGTTGGCCGAGAGCAGGGGCACGATGCCCTCGTCCGCACCCCGGAAATGCTGCCAGTTCTCAAGGACGCTGGTGTGGTCGATGCGGGTGGACAAGGGCTCTTGCTGTTGGTCGACGCGCTGCTGCACGTCGCCGATGGTCGAGAACTTCCCGAGCCTCCAACCGACTATGTACGTGTCTCGCAAGCACCGGCACCACCACCAGCCGGCAATGATGGAGCGAAGAGCATCGCCGACCTGCGCTACGAGGTCATGTTCTTTCTTGACGCCGACGATGACCGAGTCGACGAGTTCCGGTCGGCATGGGCGGAGATAGGTGACTCGATCGTGGTCGTCGGTGGCGACGGCTTGTACAACTGTCACATCCACAGCGACGACATTGGCGCCTGTATCGAGGCAGGTATCGCCGTTGGGCGCCCCCACAAGATTCGTGTCACCGATCTGCTCGAAGAGCTTGAGCACATGGAGACGCTCGTCGACCCGAATGCACCTGCACCCGTTGAGGGCGAAGCGAGCATCGTGGTGAACGCAACCGAGCCGACGCTCTGCGGCGTGATCACCGTGGGGGTCGGAGAGGGCATTAGGTCGATCTTCGAATCGCTCGGTGCCACGGCCATGGTGCTCGGTGGTCAGACGATGAACCCGCCGACAGAACTCCTCCTGCATGCCGTGAACCAGGTGCCAGCCCAAGAAGTGCTGCTGTTGCCAAACAACAAGAACATCATCCCGGTGGCAAACCAGGTTGGTGATCACACCGACAAGGTCGTGCGAGTGGTGCCCACACGCAGCATCACCGAGGGCTTCGCTGCACTGCTCGAGTTCGATCCCGAGGCACCCGCCGATGACAACGCCCGCGCCATGGCCGAGGCGGCATCGAACATCGTCGCTGGCGAGGTCACCCGGGCTGTCCGCGACGCCACCAGCGACGCGGGGCCCGTAACTGCCGGCGACTACATCGGCATTGGCCCTGCGGGCATCGCTGCCGTCGCATCCGATGTCGTAACGGCAACGACCGGCTTGATTGCGTCGTTGCTCGAAGATGACCACGAGCTCGTCACGCTCATCGCTGGCAACGATGCAACTGAAGCCGGCACGTCACTCATCGAAGCCTGGCTGGAAGAGCACCGCGACGACGTCGAACTCGAAGTGCACCAAGGTGAGCAGCCGCTCTACCACTACTACCTCGGTATCGAGTGACGACCGATTGCGACCTGTCTCGCTGACGACCCAAGTCCGAGTGCCTCGGACTCTGTCAAGACAGCGCCTGGTCGATCTTGGCCATGATCGTCTCGTCGAGCGCCTGGACAAGGTCCATGGCCGCGAGGTTCTCGTGCACCTGCGCGACCCGACTGGCGCCGGTGATCACCGTCGAGACATTGGGGTTCTTCAGGCACCAAGCGATGGCGAGCTGCGAGAGCGGACAGTCGAGTTCCGCGGCAATGTCGAGCAGCTTGGCTACCTTGGCGATGCTCTGCGGGTTCGTTAGCCGTTCTATCAACCGCTCATAGCCTGGCAACGTTGCTCGACTGCCGGATGGAATGCCGTCCTGATACTTGCCGGTCAGCATGCCCGACTTGAGTGGGCTCCACGTCGTGGTGCCGAGACCAAACTCCTCGTAGAGCGACGCGTACTGGTGCTCAACCCGATCTCTTTCGAGCATGTTGTATTGCGGTTGTTCAGTAACTGGTCGACGTAGGCCGAGGCGGTCGGCCACTGCGTACGCCCGCCTCAGTTCGGCTTCGCTCCACATCGATGTACCCCAGTACGTGGCCTGACCCCGGTCGACCATGTCATGCATGGCCCACACCACTTCTTCCATGGGGGTGTCGGGGTCGCTGCGGTGGCAGAACACGATATCGACGTAGTCCATTTGCAGCCGCTCGAGTGAGCCTTCGATGGCGGCCAAGAGGTACTTGCGGTTCAGCGTGTTGCGGGTATTCGGGCCGTCTTGAATCCCCATGAAGAACTTGGTCGAGATCACGTACTGCTCGCGTGCCCAACCGCTTTCGGCAAACACCTGGCCCATGATGGTCTCGGACTTGCCAGCTCCATAGGCCTCGGCGTTGTCGAAGAAGTTCACGCCAGCATCCCAGGCTGCCTCCATACAGTCGGCGGCCAGACTGGTATCAAGCTGAGCATCGAATGTCACGTACGCGCCAAACGACAACGCGCTTACCTTCAAACCGCTCGAGCCAAGACGCCGATACTCCATGTGCGTGAACCTAGTTCGTGCGGCGACAGGCAACATTAGCGACCCGCGGGTAGCGTGCACTTCCACTCACGATTCTTAGACCAAGCGTGCCGTTGTGAAGTTGGTCATAGACCAGCTAGGAATGTGCGATGAACAACGCGCGACTGATGCTCACCTGTGGGTTGCCAGGGGCGGGGAAGACCACTCTCGCCAAGAGGTTGGCTGCCGAGCGGAGTGCAGTTCGTCTTACGAAGGATGAGTGGCTGTGGGCCCTCGGGTCCAGTCCTTGGGATGATGAGGTCAATGACAAGGTTGAGCATGAGCTGTGGTGTCTAGCGCAGGACATGTTGCGCCTGGGCTTGAGCGTCGTGCTTGACTTCGGGCTTTGGGCACGGGTTGAGCGTGACCAGATGCGGACAGCGGCGCGTGCTCTGAGTGTCGGCGTAGAGCTGCACTACCTTGATACTCATCCAGAGGAGCTTTGGCGGCGCATCGAGAAACGGAACTCGGCGCCCCCTTGGCAGAACGAGCCGATTACACGCGCCGATCTAGATGAGTAGCTAGCTCTGTTCCAGGCTCCCGACGCTGCTGAGCTGGCACTATTCGACTCCGCTTGCTGACGAGGCCGGTTGCCTCGCCCCACCATGCTCACCTGGTGCTGGGGGCTGTCGGACGGTGGCCTTGCGTCTTGGGCTGTACCGGGGGCGATGGGGTTGCTGTTCAGGGGTTCAGGATTCTTCAAGTTCCGGCTTGAGGATCGAACGTGTGTTCGTGTAGTGTTTGTGCATGGGGATCGCTGCGCTACTCGCCGACATCGACAAAGCAGTCGGTGAAATCGAACAAGCCCTGCCGTTTGTTGTTGACCGCGACGAACTCGGCACCGCGCTGTGTGATGTGGTCGGGTTGCAGCATCGATTGACTGCGTTGGTCGGCCGACTCGGTCATGCTGCGACGATCAATGCGGTGGCGGCGTGTGAAGGTCAACGCACGATTGGTCAGTACGTTGCGGCGCGAACCAATAGCCGCTCGGTTGACGTTGACCGGCTCGCGAAGACGGCAAGGTGGCTTGGTGACGATCCAATCCTGCAGGCTGCCTTTGGTGTCGAACTCACCGAAGAACATGTGAAGTGGTTGCGCAAGATCGACACTTGTTTCGACACTCATGTTGCGTTGCGTGATGATCAGCAGTTCCTTGTTGCTTTGGCCGCGACTTTGTCGTTCAAACAATTCACGATTGCCTGTGACTACTGGCTGGTCACCCTCGACCCTGATGGCAAAGAACCGGCTGATCAACTACAGAAGAGCAGCTTCCGAGTGCGCCAAGGGGCTGGCGGCCGCGGCGAACTTGTCGGGATCTGCGACGCGGTAACCGCGCAGGCGCTCGAAACCGCTGTTGAGCACGAAGCGGAGAAATTCCGCCGCCACGACAAAGAACACAACATCGATCGCACTGACGGTCAACGCCGCATGGCTGCCTTGATGTCGTTGGTTGAGCGAGGCTTCGCCCGACCCGACGGCAGCTATCCAGTTCCACTCGTGAACATTGTGATGTCCGAGCGAGTGGCCGAATGGGCGCTCATCACCCTCAGCAACGGCACCTCGCCGACAGACATGGTGCTGGTTCATCCGCTCGATGTCGACCGTCGCTGCGAGTTGATCGATGGCCCGCCGATTCATCCGTTCCTCGCTGTTGCCGCCCTCGGTCTCACCAGTAGTGATCGTGTTGCTGATCCGATCAACCTGCGCCGCCATGTGATGGACGCCGACAGCCGCGTGTTGGATGTGTCGGTGAACGCCCGCATGTTCCCCGAATGGATCGCAACCGGCGCCCGAGTCCAATCGCGCGGCCAATGCGAAACCCACGGCTGCAACAACCCCTACCACTGGCTCCAAACCGACCACATCCACCCCCACAGCCACGGCGGCCAAACCACCTGGCACAACGCCCAAACCAACTGCCGCCCCGACAATCACCACAAAGCTGCCACCACCGGCCACCAGCCCTAGCGAAACAAACCCAAACCAACCCGCAGAACCAAACGCAGCACCCCACCCGACGACGATGATCCCTACGACAACATCTTCTGAGATGCAATCGCAAGAATTGGGTGCAGTTCAGCGATCTGTCGCGCCCCGGCTCAGCTGCGCGACCTAGGATCTGGAGCGATGGCTGGAAGCACGGAGCAGATCACGCTGGCGGAGCTCCATGGCATGCCGGTCGGCCGTCTGGCTGGGGTCGGCACCAAACGTGAGGCTGGTTTCGCGGCGCTCGATATCTACACGTTGTACGACGTACTCACGACGTATCCGAGGCGCTACATCGACCGCACGAACGAGGCCACCATCGCCGAGTTGATGCCGGGCGATCAGGGCATGGTCATGGTCGAGATCGTCAACGTGACCAGCCGTCGTACGCGCAACAACAAGCGCACCATGGTGTTCGTCGATGTAAAGGACCGCACCGGGCGGTTGCGAGTGACGTTCTTCAACCAGGCCTGGCGAACCAAACAGCTTCGAGCCGGCATGACTGCCGTCATCTTCGGCAAGTGTGAGGAATATCGCGGCTCTCGGCAGATGACCAACCCCATCGTCGATCTCATCGGCGATCAAACCGGCCGCATCGTGCCCGTCTATCCAAACAGCGAAAAGGCTGGCATCGGTACCGCCGAGATTTCCTCGGCGGTAGGTGAAACTCTGCGGCGCAGCAGCCAGCGCGGCCTTGCCGACCCGGTGCCGCCAGCATTGTTGGCCCGGCACAGCCTGATCGACCGGGCAACCGCCTTGACCCACATCCACACGCCCGACACGCTCAAGCAAGTTAACCTCGCCCGCCGCCGCCTGATCTACGACGAACTGTTCCGGATCCAGGTCGCTCTAGTGCGCCGCAAACGAGAGCTCGAGGCCTCGACCATTGGTGTGCAGCACGATCCCGACGGCAACCTCATCGATCGCTTTCTTGCCGGTTTGCCGTTCGAGCCAACTGGAGCGCAGCGGCGCACCATCGAGGAGTTATTCGTCGATCTTCGTGCCAGCGCTCCTATGCATCGGCTGCTCCAGGGCGACGTGGGTGCCGGCAAGACCATCGTCGCAGTTGCGGGTCTGCTCGCCGCAGTGCAGGGCGGCCATCAGGGCGCGCTCATGGCGCCAACCGAGGTTCTTGCCGAGCAGCACTACGCAAGCGTCCGGGAGATGGTCGAGGGCCTCGAAGTCGACGTGAGCGATCAGGCCGGGCAAGGGTCGCTCATGCCGACCCGACCGTTGGGCATTGCGCTGCTGACGAACCGCACGACCGCAGCAGACCGCCGCAAGATTGACGCTGGTCTGGCCGAGGGAACTGTCGACCTGCTCATTGGCACGCACGCGCTGATCCAGGATTCAGTTGGTTTTCCATCGCTCGGCATGGTCGTGATTGACGAGCAGCATCGGTTCGGCGTCGAGCAGCGAGCCGCTCTGCGGGAAAAGGGTACGGGCGAGGCTGTGCCAGATGTTCTGGTCATGACGGCCACGCCCATTCCTCGCACCGCAGCGATGACGGTCTACGGCGATCTCGATGTCTCGGTGCTCGACGAGATGCCCTTGGGACGCACGCCCATCGAGACATCGTGGGTTCGCATGCCTTTCGCTGACGACGAAGGCAAGCTCGATCTCACCAATGTCGACCCCGAGGCTGAAGGTGACATGTGGCAGCACGTGAGGTCTGAGCTTGGCGAAGGCCGACAGGTGTACGTGGTCACCCCGCTGGTCGAGGAGAGCGCCAAGCTCGAAGCGAGCTCGGCAGAAGAGACCTTTGTGCGCGTGCAGGCCGACGAACTGCAGGGCTTCAACGTGGGGTTGCTACACGGTCGCGTGAGCTCGGCTGAGAAGGAGGCGACCATGGCGCAGTTCCGGTCCGGCCGTCTCGATGCGCTGGTCGCGACCACGGTGATCGAGGTCGGCGTCGACGTACCCAACGCCACGATCATGGTGATTCTCGATGCTGACCGGTTCGGTATCGCGCAGCTGCACCAGCTGCGCGGTCGCGTCGGCCGTGGTGCTCATCAGTCGTATTGCTACCTGGTTGCCAGCGGCGCCACCGAGATCTCTGCGGCCCGTTTGCAGGCGCTGGTCGATTCCACCGACGGATTCGAGCTTGCCGAGATCGACCTTGAACTACGCGGCGAGGGAACGATCATGGGCGAACGACAGAAGGGTCGCAGCGATCTAAAGCTCGCTTCACTCCGCCGAGACCGTTACTGGGTTGAGAAGGCCCGAGAAGACGCGTTCTCGGTCCTCGATGGCGATCCGACGTTGGCGAACCATCCGACTCTTCTTGCCGAGGTCGACACGTTGCTCGCTGACGACGAGACCGACTTCCTGCTCAAGAGCTAGTGAGAGCACGGCGACCCTGCGGTAGCCCGAGACTGCACACCCCGAGCCACCACAGAAGTCATGGTTGCATGGTCGTCCTGGGCCGGCCCTTGAGTTCCCGGTTTCGCAACTTTCTGGAACTGCGCTCTAGTCGAAGGGAATCCTGGCAAGGATTCTGGTGCCCGAGGTGATCTGCACCTCGGTGACCTCGCAAACGGTCGCACTCGTGAACCCGCCACCTTGCAGAATGGTGGCGTATTCGGGAAGATCTCCCACGGTGAGATCGTCGCCAACGACAACCACAGCCACGGTGTTCCCCTCGACTTCTTCGTCATTGGCCAGGTTCACGATCGTATAGAAGACCTCGATCGCAACAAGTCCATCGACCCCGTCAAGATCAACCGATCGGGGCGGCCAGATGGTGTCCCAATTCGCAACCACCGTGACGGCGGCGTAGGTCTCGGCGGACTGGAGGGCCTTGGTCTCGCGGCGCTCTTGGTCGGTAAACAGTTCGCCTAGCGGTGTGCCGGGATCAAGAGGGCCAAACTCTGATTCGACGACGTCGCAACGCACCGGCCAGGCCGATGGCGTGACCTGGTCCCCGGCGCATGCGAGGCTCATCGTCGCCAGGCCACCAACAATCGCAATGATGAGCAACGATCTCAACGGCATCGTTTGCTAGCGGCCGCCGTTGACGACGAGCACCTGGCCGGTGATCCAAGACGCCGCGGGGGAAGACAGGAACACCACAGCACCGCCGATGTCGCGTTCTGAACCAATGCGGCCCAAAGGAATTTTCATCTGCCGGTCGATCATTTCCTTGCGTTCGCCTTCGTAGCCGACGCTGTCGATGAAGTTCTGGGTCGGCACGGGGCCAGGCGAGACTGCATTGACTCGTACCTTCGGCGCAAGCTCCAACGAGAACGTCTGCGTGAGCGAATTGACTGCCGCCTTTGATGCGCCATAGGGGCCATTCTTGATCTGACCGCTTCGTGCCGCCGTGGATGAGATGTTGATGATCGAACCTCCATCAGTCATCTGGCCAGCCGCGGCAACGCAGCCTTGCCAGACGGCGGTCAAGTTCAGATCGATCTGCGCCTGCCACTCAGCGGGTTGTGTTCGAGTCATGTATCGAGCGGTGCCATCGGGAAGCCCGCCGGCGTTGTTCACCCAGATGTCAATACCCCCCAATTTCTCGGCGGCAGTCTCGGCCAACCCCTGCACCTCATCGACAGCGGTCACGTCGGCGACATGCCCGAAACCACTGCGGCCCAGCGCCTGTATCTCGGCGGCCACCGCATCGACGTCGGCCCGCGTTCGTGCGGTAACCATGACGTCGGCGCCGGCCTCGGCGAGGCACAGAGCGATACCGCGTCCGATGCCCTTGCCGCCGCCGGTCACCACAGCGCGCTGACCTGCGAGAGAGAAGTCGTTAAGAATGCTCATGTGCCACGGTACGTGCTCGCTCCACTGCTATCCCAGCGCTGGCCCAGCCGTCTATCCCTATGATTGGTTGGTGACCACTATTCGGGCCGTACTGTTCGACATGGGCGGCGTCATCGTGCAGCTCGATGATCTTGAAACTGTCCTTGGTCCGTCTGAGCTGACCTCGGATGAGATCTGGGAGGCCTGGATCCTGTGCGATGCGGTGCAGGAGTTCGAACGAGGACAGTGCACCGTCGAGCACTTCGCTGCCGAGATTCTTACCGAGCTCAGGCTCCGCGGCACCGTGGAGGAGTTCATCGAGCGGTTCGTGCAGTTTCCTCAGGGCCTGTATCCAGGAGCCGTCGACGTCGTGAAGTCGGTGCCCGATCAGATCATCACCGGTGTGCTTAGCAACACCAGCGCGCTGCATTGGGAGAACCAGCAGGACCACTTGGACATCCGCGGACTCTGCGCTCGTTCGTATCTCTCCTACGAAATGGGCGTAGCGAAGCCGAGTCGCGAGATCTATGAGCGAGCGGTTGCCGATCTCCAGCTGCCGGCTGAGCAAGTGCTGTTCATCGACGACAACCAGATCAATGTTGACGGCGCGATCGCGTCGGGACTCCAGGCCGGGCTCGCGAAGGGCCCGCAGGCGGCAGCGCGCGTGCTGCGCGAGTTCGGCGTTACGGGCTAGGAGAAGACGAGGTTGTAAACCAGGCGATCGAGCTGTTGGTGCCGGGCGGAATCTCGGTAAAGCCGCCGTCGTGAATGCGGGTAGTTGCGACGTCGTCAAGGGCCCGCCACAGATCTGGGTCGGGATGCACCACAACGATTGGTTTGTCGGCCTGGCTCCAAGCGGTCCGCATGTCGTCCTCGGCAAACATCCACGCCCGTTGCGCGGCGTGCGCCGTCTGCGCTGCTTGCTTACCCCAGCTCATCGGGAAGTGCGGCGTGATCGCTACGACCAGGGTGTTGGCTCCGAGGTCGGGGAGCATGGCAACGGTCTCGACTTCGTCGAGTGCTGTTGACTGGATCTGCAACTTGGTGACTTCGCGCGGCGCCTGATCCATCGGTGATGGCACAAAAGCTCGCGCCTCTGCGCCGTTCCGAGCGACGGTGACGCCTCCAACTGACTGCGCGCGTTCCCACGCCGATGCCCGGGCGCGGCGAACGAGCTTGCGGATCCGTTCGCCATTCCAGGTGGTGACCGGCCGGTGCCAAATGCCATGGGGCTGGGCGCGTTCGTCATCCAGCAAGGCGATGGTGGCAAGCGCGGCCGCAGCACACGCAGCCGCGGTCGTAGGAGGTGTCAGCTTCTCGACCCGGACGGCGATCTGCAGCGCCCACGGAGAAGTGGGTTCGAGTTCTTCCATGCACCATGATGGTGCCATGTCGACGGTCCAACGAGTTGGTCAAGAGCGTCTCGAATCGGTGGCAACCACGGTGGCTGCGTCGTTTGCCGACGATCCAATCTGGCAATGGATCTACGACGTCGATGGCACCATTGAGGTTTCAGACGGCCTGGTGCTTGCTCGCATGTTGGTCGCCCAGAGCAGCCCGATTGACACGATTCACGCCACTTCGGAGTCGGGCGCGGTAGCGCTCTGGACGGCGCCCAATGGCAGCTCGTCACCCGAGAACGAAACTCTGCGTGAGCAACAGGCCGCGTTGCACCAGATCGCCTTTGCACAGCATGTTGGCGAGCGCGTGGGTCTTGCCGGTGAGCTTGGCGTTGCCATGCGCGCTCAGCGGCCCGATGAAGCGCATTGGTACCTCGGCATCCTCGGCACGCATCCGGGCCATCAGAACCAGGGGCTTGGCAGTGCCGTGCTCCGAGCCATGCTTGCGCAGACCGATCAGCTCGGCTTACCTACGTATCTCGAATCGAGCAACCCGCGCAACTATGGCTTCTACCAACGTCACGGCTACACCGAATCCCACGAGTTAGTTGTGCAAGATTCGCCACCGCTGCGCGGCTTCTTCCGCCCGGCTAGCTCCTAGTTGGCGACTCGTCTTCGTCAGTCTGGTGCGGTAAGCCACAATGGTCGAAAGGACGTCTAAGGGGCAGCAGGTATGGAACTGAAGCGCATTCACCATGTGGCTTACCGGTGCAACGACGCAAAGGAGACGGTCGACTTCTATCAGCGTGTATTGAACATGGAGTTCTCGGTCGCGTTCGCCGAAGACCAAGTGCCGTCCACGAAGGAGCCAGACCCATATATGCACGTATTCCTCGAGTGCGGCATGGGCAATGTGCTCGCCTTCTTCGAGTTGCCGACCAAGGCAGACATGGATCGGGATCACAACACGCCGGCCTGGGTGCAGCACATCGCATTCGAGGTCGAAGACTATGCGGCGCTTGAGGCTGCGAAGGCACACATCGTGGGCGAGGAGGTCGAGGTCCTCGGCCCTATCAACCACGGCATCTTCCAGTCGATCTACTTCTTCGACCCCAACGGTCATCGCCTTGAGCTTGTTGCCAATACTCGTACGCAAGAGCAACTCGACGAGCTGCGGCGGGTGGCGCCCGACATGCTCGAGGAGTGGAGTCAGACCAAGAAAGCACCGCGGCACGCGGCCTGGCTGCACGAGCTCGAATTCACCGGGTAGCACGTAGATGAAACTCGCCTCTGCATCCGCATCGAGATGAGCCACGCCGATGGCCAGCCGGTCTTCGGGGCCATCGAGCAGGTCGTGCAGCGACAACCAGATGTCTAGGGACTGTCCCTGAACATCTGGTGCTGCGGACAGCTCGGATGAGCCCCTTTGGGCGCGGCTTGTTCCGCCCGGCTCGCTAGTAGCTGGCGACTTCGTCTTCGTCGTCGTCGGCGAGCACCATGTCGAAGCGCTCGGCACAGTCGGGGCATCGATAGGCCACGAAGTCACCCGGCAAGAACGGATCGTCGTCGGGTCGTTGCGTCAACCGATAACACGTGCCCTGGCACTCCACACAGAAGATTTCGTCAGGCACATCCACCCAGCGACTCTACTGCCGCTACCACGGCATACTTGTCCAGTGCGAATAGTTGCTGGCACGGCCCGTGGTCGACGCTTGGTTGTCCCCGATGGCACCACCACCCGCCCGACGACCGACCGGGTACGCGAAGCAACGTTCAACTCTCTCTTTAGCCTGGGAGTGATCGAGGGCGCCACCTTTGTCGACCTGTTCGCAGGCAGCGGAGCGCTCGGGCTAGAGGCGCTCAGCAGGGGAGCGGCACATGTCACGTTCGTTGAACGTGATCGTCGAGCACTCGCCGCGCTCAGAAGCAACATCGACACCCTTGATTTCGGCGAGCAAGCCACGGTTGTGGCGGCAGACTCGCTGCACTGGCTCGGTGGGTCTGGGCATCACGACGTTGTCCTGGCTGACCCGCCGTACGATTTCGACGACTGGGCCGGCCTTCTCGAACGGGCAACGTGCGACCTGGTGGTGGCGGAGTCAAATGACCCCATTCAGGTGGAACCGCCATGGGCATTACAGCGTGAACGCACCTATGGAAGTACCGTGGTGACGATCATCGCAAGGAGTTCGACCGAATGACACGAGTGCTGTACCCGGGTTCCTTCGATCCGATTCACAACGGTCACATCGAGATCGTTCAGACGGCCGCAGAGGTCTTTGACGATGTGCTTGTGGCCGCGGTCGGCAATCCCGGCAAGGGCAGCGGGGTCTTCACCCTCAGCGAACGATTCGACATCATCACGGCAGTCTTTTCGGACCTCTCGAACGTGCGGCCGATGATGCACAGCGGGCTTGTCGTTGACCTCGCTGCCGAACACGATGTTGATTTCATCATCAAGGGGCTGCGAGCCGCCGCCGACTTCGAGAGCGAGCTTCAGCAGGCCCAGATCAACAAGCAACTCTCCGGCGTCGAGAGCATGTTTCTGCCCTCAACGACATCGAGTTCGTTTATCGCCTCGAAGTACATCCGCGAGATCGCCCGACTTGGCGGCGATGTAAGTTCCATGGTACCTGGTCCGGTTTTGGCCCGATTGCGTGCCAAAATGGCAGATAGTGACTGATTCACATCCATACGACGACAACCACGGAGCCGCCCCAGCACCGGGAGCGCCCGCAGGTGTTGCGGATCTCGTAGCCGAGCTTCGCTACATGATCGAGTCTGCCCGTCCGCTGCCACTGTCGGCCAGTTCCACCATCAACAAGGAAGAGGTTCTCTCCCTTGTCGATGAGATTCAGGCGAACATGCCTGACGAACTGCGATCCGCTCGCTGGCTGCTCAAAGAACGCGAAGAGTTCCGGGCCAAAATGCGCCGCGAAGGTGACGAGATCGTGGCCCTCGCTCGTAACCGGGCCGAGCAGATGGTGCAGCGCACCCAGGTGGTAAAGGCCGCTGAAGCCCGGGCCCGCAAGGTGCTCGAAGTCGCCGACGCCGAATCGCGGCGATTGCGACTTGAAGCCGAAGACTACTGCGATCAGAAACTTGGCAGCTTCGAGAACGTGCTCCAACGCACGCTGCAGCAAGTTGGGGCAGGCCGGGCGAAGTTGCAAGGCAATTTGCTCGGATGAACTAGGCGAGCAGGTCCAAGACGAGCGTCTTCATCCGCTCGACGAGCAACCTCCCATGGGCGATCCCATGCAAGCGCCGGTGCCGCCCGAAGCCCAGGGGTACTAGTCGTGGCGTCGGCCTTCGTCGTTGACATCACTCCTCTCAAGCGTCAGCCCCGGCAAGCAGCACCCATTCAAGATCACGCTGCCCGCGCACCCGATGGCGTCGTGCTTGAGACGGCCGAAGTTCGCGCCACCGAACTACGATTTGATCTACAACTCGAAGGCGCCGGCGAAGAGATCATTGCCCAAGGCACGATCGAGGTTGGCTGGGCTGGTCCGTGCCGGCGCTGCCTCGAAGACCAGATCGGAACCGCACCCATCGAGCTGCGGGAGGTGTTTCAGAAAGCCGCGATCGAAGGCGAGACGTACCCTCTTGCCGAGAACGAGGTCGATCTTGAGCCAATGGTTCGCGAAGTCGTGCTGCTCAACCTGCCCGTGGCACCACTCTGTGGTGACGACTGCGCCGGTCCTGACCCGGGCCGCTTCCCAACTTCGGTTGTGGCTGACCCGGACCCCGACGCCGAACCGCCCGCCGACCCCCGATGGGCGGCGCTCTCCGAACTCAGCTTCGACGACTGAGCCTGCGGGCGAAATATCGCTACACCCGCGCTGAACTGATCCTTAATCAGATACTCTTGCTGGTCGTTCGTAAACCAGGAGAGGCCCAATGGCAGTTCCAAAGAAGAAGACTTCCAAGGCGAAGACCCGTGCTCGCCGGGCTTCCAACTGGGCACTGAAGGCTCCTGCTCGTAGCACGTGCCCGCAATGTGGCCAGGTCAAGGTGCCCCACCGTGTGTGTGGTTACTGCGGCTTCTATGGCGGCCGCCAGGTCATCGACGTCGACTGAATAGCCGAGCGCTAGTCACTCATGCTCCCGATCGCGGTCGACGCCATGGGTGGCGACCATGCACCATCTGAAATCGTTGCTGGCGCACAGCTCGCCGCCGACGAAGGAATTCCGGTTGTTCTTGTTGGGCAGCCCGAAGCCATTGGTGAGACCGAACTCGAGGTCATCGCGGCATCCGAGGTCATTGCTATGGCCGAAGACCCGACCAAGAGCGTGCGCACCAAGAAAGACTCAAGCCTGGTCCGCGCGGCTGAGGCCGTCGGCGACGGACGTGCATCTGGCATGATCTCGGCTGGCAACACCGGCGCCGCACTTGCCGCCGCCACGTTGCGCATGAAGCGCATCAAGGGTGTGAGCCGACCAGCGATTGCCACCCCCTTGCCGATGTTTTCGGGGCGGCACGCCAAACATTCTGATCGACGCGGGTGCAAATGTTGATTGCAGCCCTGAGCTGCTTGCTCTGTTGCTCGCATGGGAGCGGTGTAATGCCGGTGCCCGCTATGGCATTCAGGCGCCGCGGGTAGGTCTGCTGTCAACGGTGAGGAGGCCAGCAAGGGTTCGCCGCTCACCAAAGCTGCGTATCCCATGCTCAGCGAGCAGGAATGGCAAGACGCCACGGGTGCGAACTTCATCGGCAACGTCGAAGGCCGCGACTTGCTTGGTCCCGACGTCGACGTGATCGTCACCGACGGCTTCACCGGAAACGTCGCGCTCAAGTCACTCGAAGGCGCTGCAAAGGAAATCGTGGGAGCGCTGCTCGCCGCGTTCGACTCATCTGACGATGCTCGCAAGGGTGCCCGAGTTGCTCATCGCCAGCGCTACTGCCGCTCTATGCACGCACGGACCCCGGACTCGGTCGGCGGGCCGCGCTCGTCGGCGTCAAGGGTGTCTGCATGATCAGCCATGGCTCGTCGTCGGCAAACGCGATTCTGAATGCCGCCCGCGCCGCGCACGAACTGGCCGAGACCGATCTGGTGGGGAAGCTCACGGCCGCACTCGCAACGCCCTAGACTTCGCCGCCATGGCTGCACCTGTTGTTCCGCAGGAACTACCCCGCTTTGATCGCGCCGACGGTGAGGCAAAGGTCACCGGCGGCGGCCGGTACACCGCAGATATGACGCTGCCCGGCATGGCCCATGCCGCGTTCACCTACGCCCAACGTTGCCCACGCAAAGCTGCTCAGCGTTGATACATCGGTGGCAGCATCTATGCCGGGTGTCTTGTCAGTGATCACTGCCGCCGACGTACCCGACGTGCGCTACAGCCACGTGATCCCTGATCGGCAACTCTTCGCCAATGGCACCATCCGATTCGAAGGCGAGATCATTGCCGCGGTTGCGGCCGCGACTCCTGAGCAGGCCAAGGCAGCTGCCGGTGCAGTGGTTGTCGCGTACGAGGAATTGGCGCCCATCACCGATCTCGAAGCGGCGATCGAGCTCGGGTCGCCGTTGGTGCATGAGCAGTGGCAGGACTATGCGGTAACCGGCGACACGGTTCGCGACGGCAATGTTGCGTCGTTCTCGTCGATCAGCAAGGGTGACATCGACGCGGGTCTGACCCAAGCCGACCACAATCATCACCAGTCGCTACGAGGCCGATGCCAGTCCATGCCGCGCCGATCGAACCGCGGGCCATCTTGGCTCAGTGGGAAGGCCGCAAGGTCACCATATGGACCAGCACGCAGGTGCCCTTCGACGCCCGCGCGGGGGTCTGCGAGACGCTCGGTATGCCTTCGAACAAGGTGCGTGTCATCGTGCCGCATCTCGGTGGCGGATTTGGTGGCAAGTGCGGTTTCCACTTCGAGGCGCACATCGCGGCACTCGCTCGAGCGGCAAAGCGCCCCGTCAAACTGGTGTTTACGCGGCGCGAGGAGTTCTTGGCTCCCGACCGCCGCCGCGAGGGCATGGTCGTCGAACTCACCTCTGGCGTTCGCTCCGACGGCACGATCGTTGCCCGCAAAGGGCGCCTCTTGATCGACAATGGGGCCTATGCCGCGGACGCCGCGTTCTTCCCGCAGCTTGCCGCAATGCATGCGGCCGGTCCGTACAAGATCGATCATGTCTATGTCGAGGCGAGCCTTGTCTACACCAACCGCCAGCCCTCTGGGTCGGTGCGTGCTCCCACAGCACCACAGGCGTGTTGGGCGCTCGAATCTCACACAAACGAGATTGCCGCCGCGATCGACATGAACCCGGTTGCGTTCCGCAAACTCAACGCGGTCGCCCAGGGGGGACATCGGGGTGGCCGGGCATGGTGTTCGAGAAGATCGGCTTGCAGGACTGCATCGATGCTGCGGTTCGACACGCAACCCCCGCTAACGCACTCGGCCCCGACGAGGCCATCGGCGTCGCCATCGGCTGGTGGCCAAGCTTCCCCGGCCCGTCGGGTGCGGTCGTGCGAATCGACGACGACGGATCCGGTCAAATCGTGACTGGTGCACAAGAGTGCGGGACGGGCGCCGTCATGACGCTCCGCAAACCTTGCTGCAGCGGAACTAGGCATGGAACCCACCGACTTCGAGCTCGTCTACCAGGACACGGCAGCGGCTCCCTATGACACGGGTGCCACCGGCTCGCAAACGCTCATCAACAACGGTCGGGCAGTAGTGGGGGCGTCACAACGAATCGCCGAGCAACTACGCAACCTCGCGGCAGCGGAGCTCGAAGCCGACCCCGAGGACATCGTCTTGCAGGCTGGAGCCGCACACGTTGCGGGCACGCCGACCAAGTCCGTGTCGATAGCCGCACTGGCAGCTATCGCCGCAGGCGACGAACTCCTGATGGCGACCGGCTCAGAGACGCCACCGCCGTACCCCGAGCTTGCGGCCAACTGGTGTCGGTGACCAGGGCGTGGCTGCGTGGGCAGGCCCGCAGTTCTCTTGCCACGCAGCTCATGTGCGCGTCGATCGCGAAACCGGTGTCGTCCGGGTGCTCGACGTCAGCGCGGCCCATGATTCGGGCACGATTCTGAACCCGCTTGGGGCGCTTGGCCAGATCGAAGGCGGCATCATGATGGGCATTGGTCAGGCGCTGACCGAGGGCACTCGCTACGACGAGATGGGTCGCCAACTCAACGCCGGCCTACTCGAGTACAAGTTGCAAACCGCCGCTGATGCGCCGACCATGCGCACCTGCTTCATTGAGCCGGGCGCTGGCGGGGTTGGTCCCCATGGCGCCAAGGGTCCTGGCCGAAGCGCCAAACGTTGCGACCGCCGCGGCGATAGCAAACGCAGTTGCGCAGATCGTTGGCGCACCCGGTCAGGGCAGTTTGCCGATGACGGCCGAGCGCGTGTGGCGCACGGCAAACGGCGAGGGTGCACAGGCATGACCTTTACTCGTGCCCAAACCATCGACGAAGCCATCGCAGCAATGGGTAACGGTGCCCGA
>CAKZFK010000229.1:0-17958 GCA_936440205.1 Lepidonotus clava | reverse complement strand
TCCCCACACCATGGCGGTCATTTTGAGCCTATTCCCGTCCAATTCCGTGACGGGCGGTTTTGAATCTAACGAAAGCCCCCTTTTTAACAGGCCGCCGACCTTGGGGGCCGTTTTTGAAGGGCTTGGGCTATCCCAGCATTCCAAGTGAATAGCTGGAAAAATTCTCCTGGTCCTGGGCTCCGTGCCGGTGTCTTCGGTTTGTTCGTGCGACGTGTCTAAGCGCCTCAAATAAGGGGACGAAGTTAGCTGGCAGTGCTGTAGCATAGGCCAGCCCCAGTTTATATTAAACTTGACATAGAGAATGGTATTGAATCAAATCTTAATGTTGGAATTGAAACTTCAAATTTTAACACATGATTCCCCACACCATGGCGGTCATTTTGAGCCTATTCCCGTCCAATTCCGTGACGGGCGGTTTTGAATCTAACGAAAGCCCCCTTTTTAACAGGCCGCCGACCTTGGGGGCCGTTTTTGAAGGGCTTGGGCTATCCCAGCATTCCAAGTGAATAGCTGGAAAAATTCTCCTGGTCCTGGGCTCCGTGCCGGTGTCTTCGGTTTGTTCGTGCGACGTGTCTAAGCGCCTCAAATAAGGGGACGAAGTTAGCTGGCAGTGCTGTAGCATAGGCCAGCCCCAGTTTATATTAAACTTGACATAGAGAATGGTATTGAATCAAATCTTAATGTTGGAATTGAAACTTCAAATTTTAACACATGATTCCCCACACCATGGCGGTCATTTTGAGCCTATTCCCGTCCAATTCCGTGACGGGCGGTTTTGAATCTAACGAAAGCCCCCTTTTTAACAGGCCGCCGACCTTGGGGGCCGTTTTTGGAGGGCTTGGGCTATCCCAGCATTCCAAGTGAATAGCTGGAAAAATTCTCCTGGTCCTGGGCTCCGTGCCGGTGTCTTCGGTTTGTTCGTGCGACGTGTCTAAGCGCCTCAAATAAGGGGACGAAGTTAGCTGGCAGTGCTGTAGCATAGGCCAGCCCCAGTTTATATTAAACTTGACATAGAGAATGGTATTGAATCAAATCTTAATGTTGGAATTGAAACTTCAAATTTTAACACATGATTCCCCACACCATGGCGGTCATTTTGAGCCTATTCCCGTCCAATTCCGTGACGGGCGGTTTTGAATCTAACGAAAGCCCCCTTTTTAACAGGCCGCCGACCTTGGGGGCCGTTTTTGAAGGGCTTGGGCTATCCCAGCATTCCAAGTGAATAGCTGGAAAAATTCTCCTGGTCCTGGGCTCCGTGCCGGTGTCTTCGGTTTGTTCGTGCGACGTGTCTAAGCGCCTCAAATAAGGGGACGAAGTTAGCTGGCAGTGCTGTAGCATAGGCCAGCCCCAGTTTATATTAAACTTGACATAGAGAATGGTATTGAATCAAATCTTAATGTTGGAATTGAAACTTCAAATTTTAACACATGATTCCCCACACCATGGCGGTCATTTTGAGCCTATTCCCGTCCAATTCCGTGACGGGCGGTTTTGAATCTAACGAAAGCCCCCTTTTTAACAGGCCGCCGACCTTGGGGGCCGTTTTTGAAGGGCTTGGGCTATCCCAGCATTCCAAGTGAATAGCTGGAAAAATTCTCCTGGTCCTGGGCTCCGTGCCGGTGTCTTCGGTTTGTTCGTGCGACGTGTCTAAGCGCCTCAAATAAGGGGACGAAGTTAGCTGGCAGTGCTGTAGCATAGGCCAGCCCCAGTTTATATTAAACTTGACATAGAGAATGGTATTGAATCAAATCTTAATGTTGGAATTGAAACTTCAAATTTTAACACATGATTCCCCACACCATGGCGGTCATTTTGAGCCTATTCCCGTCCAATTCCGTGACGGGCGGTTTTGAATCTAACGAAAGCCCCCTTTTTAACAGGCCGCCGACCTTGGGGGCCGTTTTTGAAGGGCTTGGGCTATCCCAGCATTCCAAGTGAATAGCTGGAAAAATTCTCCTGGTCCTGGGCTCCGTGCCGGTGTCTTCGGTTTGTTCGTGCGACGTGTCTAAGCGCCTCAAATAAGGGGACGAAGTTAGCTGGCAGTGCTGTAGCATAGGCCAGCCCCAGTTTATATTAAACTTGACATAGAGAATGGTATTGAATCAAATCTTAATGTTGGAATTGAAACTTCAAATTTTAACACATGATTCCCCACACCATGGCGGTCATTTTGAGCCTATTCCCGTCCAATTCCGTGACGGGCGGTTTTGAATCTAACGAAAGCCCCCTTTTTAACAGGCCGCCGACCTTGGGGGCCGTTTTTGAAGGGCTTGGGCTATCCCAGCATTCCAAGTGAATAGCTGGAAAAATTCTCCTGGTCCTGGGCTCCGTGCCGGTGTCTTCGGTTTGTTCGTGCGACGTGTCTAAGCGCCTCAAATAAGGGGACGAAGTTAGCTGGCAGTGCTGTAGCATAGGCCAGCCCCAGTTTATATTAAACTTGACATAGAGAATGGTATTGAATCAAATCTTAATGTTGGAATTGAAACTTCAAATTTTAACACATGATTCCCCACACCATGGCGGTCATTTTGAGCCTATTCCCGTCCAATTCCGTGACGGGCGGTTTTGAATCTAACGAAAGCCCCCTTTTTAACAGGCCGCCGACCTTGGGGGCCGTTTTTGAAGGGCTTGGGCTATCCCAGCATTCCAAGTGAATAGCTGGAAAAATTCTCCTGGTCCTGGGCTCCGTGCCGGTGTCTTCGGTTTGTTCGTGCGACGTGTCTAAGCGCCTCAAATAAGGGGACGAAGTTAGCTGGCAGTGCTGTAGCATAGGCCAGCCCCAGTTTATATTAAACTTGACATAGAGAATGGTATTGAATCAAATCTTAATGTTGGAATTGAAACTTCAAATTTTAACACATGATTCCCCACACCATGGCGGTCATTTTGAGCCTATTCCCGTCCAATTCCGTGACGGGCGGTTTTGAATCTAACGAAAGCCCCCTTTTTAACAGGCCGCCGACCTTGGGGGCCGTTTTTGAAGGGCTTGGGCTATCCCAGCATTCCAAGTGAATAGCTGGAAAAATTCTCCTGGTCCTGGGCTCCGTGCCGGTGTCTTCGGTTTGTTCGTGCGACGTGTCTAAGCGCCTCAAATAAGGGGACGAAGTTAGCTGGCAGTGCTGTAGCATAGGCCAGCCCCAGTTTATATTAAACTTGACATAGAGAATGGTATTGAATCAAATCTTAATGTTGGAATTGAAACTTCAAATTTTAACACATGATTCCCCACACCATGGCGGTCATTTTGAGCCTATTCCCGTCCAATTCCGTGACGGGCGGTTTTGAATCTAACGAAAGCCCCCTTTTTAACAGGCCGCCGACCTTGGGGGCCGTTTTTGAAGGGCTTGGGCTATCCCAGCATTCCAAGTGAATAGCTGGAAAAATTCTCCTGGTCCTGGGCTCCGTGCCGGTGTCTTCGGTTTGTTCGTGCGACGTGTCTAAGCGCCTCAAATAAGGGGACGAAGTTAGCTGGCAGTGCTGTAGCATAGGCCAGCCCCAGTTTATATTAAACTTGACATAGAGAATGGTATTGAATCAAATCTTAATGTTGGAATTGAAACTTCAAATTTTAACACATGATTCCCCACACCATGGCGGTCATTTTGAGCCTATTCCCGTCCAATTCCGTGACGGGCGGTTTTGAATCTAACGAAAGCCCCCTTTTTAACAGGCCGCCGACCTTGGGGGCCGTTTTTGAAGGGCTTGGGCTATCCCAGCATTCCAAGTGAATAGCTGGAAAAATTCTCCTGGTCCTGGGCTCCGTGCCGGTGTCTTCGGTTTGTTCGTGCGACGTGTCTAAGCGCCTCAAATAAGGGGACGAAGTTAGCTGGCAGTGCTGTAGCATAGGCCAGCCCCAGTTTATATTAAACTTGACATAGAGAATGGTATTGAATCAAATCTTAATGTTGGAATTGAAACTTCAAATTTTAACACATGATTCCCCACACCATGGCGGTCATTTTGAGCCTATTCCCGTCCAATTCCGTGACGGGCGGTTTTGAATCTAACGAAAGCCCCCTTTTTAACAGGCCGCCGACCTTGGGGGCCGTTTTTGAAGGGCTTGGGCTATCCCAGCATTCCAAGTGAATAGCTGGAAAAATTCTCCTGGTCCTGGGCTCCGTGCCGGTGTCTTCGGTTTGTTCGTGCGACGTGTCTAAGCGCCTCAAATAAGGGGACGAAGTTAGCTGGCAGTGCTGTAGCATAGGCCAGCCCCAGTTTATATTAAACTTGACATAGAGAATGGTATTGAATCAAATCTTAATGTTGGAATTGAAACTTCAAATTTTAACACATGATTCCCCACACCATGGCGGTCATTTTGAGCCTATTCCCGTCCAATTCCGTGACGGGCGGTTTTGAATCTAACGAAAGCCCCCTTTTTAACAGGCCGCCGACCTTGGGGGCCGTTTTTGAAGGGCTTGGGCTATCCCAGCATTCCAAGTGAATAGCTGGAAAAATTCTCCTGGTCCTGGGCTCCGTGCCGGTGTCTTCGGTTTGTTCGTGCGACGTGTCTAAGCGCCTCAAATAAGGGGACGAAGTTAGCTGGCAGTGCTGTAGCATAGGCCAGCCCCAGTTTATATTAAACTTGACATAGAGAATGGTATTGAATCAAATCTTAATGTTGGAATTGAAACTTCAAATTTTAACACATGATTCCCCACACCATGGCGGTCATTTTGAGCCTATTCCCGTCCAATTCCGTGACGGGCGGTTTTGAATCTAACGAAAGCCCCCTTTTTAACAGGCCGCCGACCTTGGGGGCCGTTTTTGAAGGGCTTGGGCTATCCCAGCATTCCAAGTGAATAGCTGGAAAAATTCTCCTGGTCCTGGGCTCCGTGCCGGTGTCTTCGGTTTGTTCGTGCGACGTGTCTAAGCGCCTCAAATAAGGGGACGAAGTTAGCTGGCAGTGCTGTAGCATAGGCCAGCCCCAGTTTATATTAAACTTGACATAGAGAATGGTATTGAATCAAATCTTAATGTTGGAATTGAAACTTCAAATTTTAACACATGATTCCCCACACCATGGCGGTCATTTTGAGCCTATTCCCGTCCAATTCCGTGACGGGCGGTTTTGAATCTAACGAAAGCCCCCTTTTTAACAGGCCGCCGACCTTGGGGGCCGTTTTTGAAGGGCTTGGGCTATCCCAGCATTCCAAGTGAATAGCTGGAAAAATTCTCCTGGTCCTGGGCTCCGTGCCGGTGTCTTCGGTTTGTTCGTGCGACGTGTCTAAGCGCCTCAAATAAGGGGACGAAGTTAGCTGGCAGTGCTGTAGCATAGGCCAGCCCCAGTTTATATTAAACTTGACATAGAGAATGGTATTGAATCAAATCTTAATGTTGGAATTGAAACTTCAAATTTTAACACATGATTCCCCACACCATGGCGGTCATTTTGAGCCTATTCCCGTCCAATTCCGTGACGGGCGGTTTTGAATCTAACGAAAGCCCCCTTTTTAACAGGCCGCCGACCTTGGGGGCCGTTTTTGAAGGGCTTGGGCTATCCCAGCATTCCAAGTGAATAGCTGGAAAAATTCTCCTGGTCCTGGGCTCCGTGCCGGTGTCTTCGGTTTGTTCGTGCGACGTGTCTAAGCGCCTCAAATAAGGGGACGAAGTTAGCTGGCAGTGCTGTAGCATAGGCCAGCCCCAGTTTATATTAAACTTGACATAGAGAATGGTATTGAATCAAATCTTAATGTTGGAATTGAAACTTCAAATTTTAACACATGATTCCCCACACCATGGCGGTCATTTTGAGCCTATTCCCGTCCAATTCCGTGACGGGCGGTTTTGAATCTAACGAAAGCCCCCTTTTTAACAGGCCGCCGACCTTGGGGGCCGTTTTTGAAGGGCTTGGGCTATCCCAGCATTCCAAGTGAATAGCTGGAAAAATTCTCCTGGTCCTGGGCTCCGTGCCGGTGTCTTCGGTTTGTTCGTGCGACGTGTCTAAGCGCCTCAAATAAGGGGACGAAGTTAGCTGGCAGTGCTGTAGCATAGGCCAGCCCCAGTTTATATTAAACTTGACATAGAGAATGGTATTGAATCAAATCTTAATGTTGGAATTGAAACTTCAAATTTTAACACATGATTCCCCACACCATGGCGGTCATTTTGAGCCTATTCCCGTCCAATTCCGTGACGGGCGGTTTTGAATCTAACGAAAGCCCCCTTTTTAACAGGCCGCCGACCTTGGGGGCCGTTTTTGAAGGGCTTGGGCTATCCCAGCATTCCAAGTGAATAGCTGGAAAAATTCTCCTGGTCCTGGGCTCCGTGCCGGTGTCTTCGGTTTGTTCGTGCGACGTGTCTAAGCGCCTCAAATAAGGGGACGAAGTTAGCTGGCAGTGCTGTAGCATAGGCCAGCCCCAGTTTATATTAAACTTGACATAGAGAATGGTATTGAATCAAATCTTAATGTTGGAATTGAAACTTCAAATTTTAACACATGATTCCCCACACCATGGCGGTCATTTTGAGCCTATTCCCGTCCAATTCCGTGACGGGCGGTTTTGAATCTAACGAAAGCCCCCTTTTTAACAGGCCGCCGACCTTGGGGGCCGTTTTTGAAGGGCTTGGGCTATCCCAGCATTCCAAGTGAATAGCTGGAAAAATTCTCCTGGTCCTGGGCTCCGTGCCGGTGTCTTCGGTTTTGTGCGACGTGTCTAAGCGCCTCAAATTACGGGGAACGAAGTTAGCTGGCAGTGCTGTAGCATAGGCCAGCCCCAGTTTATATTAAACTTGACATAGAGAATGGTATTGAATCAAATCTTAATGTTGGAATTGAAACTTCAAATTTTAACACATGATTCCCCACACCATGGCGGTCATTTTGAGCCTATTCCCGTCCAATTCGCGTGACGGGCGGTTTTGAATCTAACGAAGCCCCCTTTTTAACAGCCGCCTGACCTTGGGGGCCGTTTTTGAAGGGCTTGGGCTATCCCAGCATTCCAAGTGAATAGCTGGAAAAATTCTCCTGGTCCTGGGCTCCGTGCCGGTGTCTTCGGTTTGTTCGTGCGACGTGTCTAAGCGCCTCAAAATAAGGGGACGAAGTTAGCTGGCAGTGCTGTAGCATAGGCCAGCCCCAGTTTATATTAAACTTGACATAGAGAATGGTATTGAATCAAATCTTAATGTTGGAATTGAAACTTCAAATTTTAACACATGATTCCCCACACCATGGCGGTCATTTTGAGCCTATTCCCGTCCAATTCCGTGACGGGCGGTTTTGAATCTAACGAAAGCCCCCTTTTTAACAGGCCGCCGACCTTGGGGGCCGTTTTTGAAGGGCTTGGGCTATCCCAGCATTCCAAGTGAATAGCTGGAAAAATTCTCCTGGTCCTGGGCTCCGTGCCGGTGTCTTCGGTTTGTTCGTGCGACGTGTCTAAGCGCCTCAAATAAGGGGACGAAGTTAGCTGGCAGTGCTGTAGCATAGGCCAGCCCCAGTTTATATTAAACTTGACATAGAGAATGGTATTGAATCAAATCTTAATGTTGGAATTGAAACTTCAAATTTTAACACATGATTCCCCACACCATGGCGGTCATTTTGAGCCTATTCCCGTCCAATTCCGTGACGGGCGGTTTTGAATCTAACGAAAGCCCCCTTTTTAACAGGCCGCCGACCTTGGGGGCCGTTTTTGAAGGGCTTGGGCTATCCCAGCATTCCAAGTGAATAGCTGGAAAAATTCTCCTGGTCCTGGGCTCCGTGCCGGTGTCTTCGGTTTGTTCGTGCGACGTGTCTAAGCGCCTCAAATAAGGGGACGAAGTTAGCTGGCAGTGCTGTAGCATAGGCCAGCCCCAGTTTATATTAAACTTGACATAGAGAATGGTATTGAATCAAATCTTAATGTTGGAATTGAAACTTCAAATTTTAACACATGATTCCCCACACCATGGCGGTCATTTTGAGCCTATTCCCGTCCAATTCCGTGACGGGCGGTTTTGAATCTAACGAAAGCCCCCTTTTTAACAGGCCGCCGACCTTGGGGGCCGTTTTTGAAGGGCTTGGGCTATCCCAGCATTCCAAGTGAATAGCTGGAAAAATTCTCCTGGTCCTGGGCTCCGTGCCGGTGTCTTCGGTTTGTTCGTGCGACGTGTCTAAGCGCCTCAAATAAGGGGACGAAGTTAGCTGGCAGTGCTGTAGCATAGGCCAGCCCCAGTTTATATTAAACTTGACATAGAGAATGGTATTGAATCAAATCTTAATGTTGGAATTGAAACTTCAAATTTTAACACATGATTCCCCACACCATGGCGGTCATTTTGAGCCTATTCCCGTCCAATTCCGTGACGGGCGGTTTTGAATCTAACGAAAGCCCCCTTTTTAACAGGCCGCCGACCTTGGGGGCCGTTTTTGAAGGGCTTGGGCTATCCCAGCATTCCAAGTGAATAGCTGGAAAAATTCTCCTGGTCCTGGGCTCCGTGCCGGTGTCTTCGGTTTGTTCGTGCGACGTGTCTAAGCGCCTCAAATAAGGGGACGAAGTTAGCTGGCAGTGCTGTAGCATAGGCCAGCCCCAGTTTATATTAAACTTGACATAGAGAATGGTATTGAATCAAATCTTAATGTTGGAATTGAAACTTCAAATTTTAACACATGATTCCCCACACCATGGCGGTCATTTTGAGCCTATTCCCGTCCAATTCCGTGACGGGCGGTTTTGAATCTAACGAAAGCCCCCTTTTTAACAGGCCGCCGACCTTGGGGGCCGTTTTTGAAGGGCTTGGGCTATCCCAGCATTCCAAGTGAATAGCTGGAAAAATTCTCCTGGTCCTGGGCTCCGTGCCGGTGTCTTCGGTTTGTTCGTGCGACGTGTCTAAGCGCCTCAAATAAGGGGACGAAGTTAGCTGGCAGTGCTGTAGCAGTAGGCCAGCCCCAGTTTATATTAAACTTGACATAGAGAATGGTATTGAATCAAATCTTAATGTTGGAATTGAAACTTCAAATTTTAACACATGATTCCCCACACCATGGCGGTCATTTTGAGCCTATTCCCGTCCAATTCCGTGACGGGCGGTTTTGAATCTAACGAAAGCCCCCTTTTTAACAGGCCGCCGACCTTGGGGGCCGTTTTTGAAGGGCTTGGGCTATCCCAGCATTCCAAGTGAATAGCTGGAAAAATTCTCCTGGTCCTGGGCTCCGTGCCGGTGTCTTCGGTTTGTTCGTGCGACGTGTCTAAGCGCCTCAAATAAGGGGACGAAGTTAGCTGGCAGTGCTGTAGCATAGGCCAGCCCCAGTTTATATTAAACTTGACATAGAGAATGGTATTGAATCAAATCTTAATGTTGGAATTGAAACTTCAAATTTTAACACATGATTCCCCACACCATGGCGGTCATTTTGAGCCTATTCCCGTCCAATTCCGTGACGGGCGGTTTTGAATCTAACGAAAGCCCCCTTTTTAACAGGCCGCCGACCTTGGGGGCCGTTTTTGAAGGGCTTGGGCTATCCCAGCATTCCAAGTGAATAGCTGGAAAAATTCTCCTGGTCCTGGGCTCCGTGCCGGTGTCTTCGGTTTGTTCGTGCGACGTGTCTAAGCGCCTCAAATAAGGGGACGAAGTTAGCTGGCAGTGCTGTAGCATAGGCCAGCCCCAGTTTATATTAAACTTGACATAGAGAATGGTATTGAATCAAATCTTAATGTTGGAATTGAAACTTCAAATTTTAACACATGATTCCCCACACCATGGCGGTCATTTTGAGCCTATTCCCGTCCAATTCCGTGACGGGCGGTTTTGAATCTAACGAAAGCCCCCTTTTTAACAGGCCGCCGACCTTGGGGGCCGTTTTTGAAGGGCTTGGGCTATCCCAGCATTCCAAGTGAATAGCTGGAAAAATTCTCCTGGTCCTGGGCTCCGTGCCGGTGTCTTCGGTTTGTTCGTGCGACGTGTCTAAGCGCCTCAAATAAGGGGACGAAGTTAGCTGGCAGTGCTGTAGCATAGGCCAGCCCCAGTTTATATTAAACTTGACATAGAGAATGGTATTGAATCAAATCTTAATGTTGGAATTGAAACTTCAAATTTTAACACATGATTCCCCACACCATGGCGGTCATTTTGAGCCTATTCCCGTCCAATTCCGTGACGGGCGGTTTTGAATCTAACGAAAGCCCCCTTTTTAACAGGCCGCCGACCTTGGGGGCCGTTTTTGAAGGGCTTGGGCTATCCCAGCATTCCAAGTGAATAGCTGGAAAAATTCTCCTGGTCCTGGGCTCCGTGCCGGTGTCTTCGGTTTGTTCGTGCGACGTGTCTAAGCGCCTCAAATAAGGGGACGAAGTTAGCTGGCAGTGCTGTAGCATAGGCCAGCCCCAGTTTATATTAAACTTGACATAGAGAATGGTATTGAATCAAATCTTAATGTTGGAATTGAAACTTCAAATTTTAACACATGATTCCCCACACCATGGCGGTCATTTTGAGCCTATTCCCGTCCAATTCCGTGACGGGCGGTTTTGAATCTAACGAAAGCCCCCTTTTTAACAGGCCGCCGACCTTGGGGGCCGTTTTTGAAGGGCTTGGGCTATCCCAGCATTCCAAGTGAATAGCTGGAAAAATTCTCCTGGTCCTGGGCTCCGTGCCGGTGTCTTCGGTTTGTTCGTGCGACGTGTCTAAGCGCCTCAAATAAGGGGACGAAGTTAGCTGGCAGTGCTGTAGCATAGGCCAGCCCCAGTTTATATTAAACTTGACATAGAGAATGGTATTGAATCAAATCTTAATGTTGGAATTGAAACTTCAAATTTTAACACATGATTCCCCACACCATGGCGGTCATTTTGAGCCTATTCCCGTCCAATTCCGTGACGGGCGGTTTTGAATCTAACGAAAGCCCCCTTTTTAACAGGCCGCCGACCTTGGGGGCCGTTTTTGAAGGGCTTGGGCTATCCCAGCATTCCAAGTGAATAGCTGGAAAAATTCTCCTGGTCCTGGGCTCCGTGCCGGTGTCTTCGGTTTGTTCGTGCGACGTGTCTAAGCGCCTCAAATAAGGGGACGAAGTTAGCTGGCAGTGCTGTAGCATAGGCCAGCCCCAGTTTATATTAAACTTGACATAGAGAATGGTATTGAATCAAATCTTAATGTTGGAATTGAAACTTCAAATTTTAACACATGATTCCCCCACACCATGGCGGTCATTTTGAGCCTATTCCCGTCCAATTCCGTGACGGGCGGTTTTGAATCTAACGAAAGCCCCCTTTTTAACAGGCCGCCGACCTTGGGGGCCGTTTTTGAAGGGCTTGGGCTATCCCAGCATTCCAAGTGAATAGCTGGAAAAATTCTCCTGGTCCTGGGCTCCGTGCCGGTGTCTTCGGTTTGTTCGTGCGACGTGTCTAAGCGCCTCAAATAAGGGGACGAAGTTAGCTGGCAGTGCTGTAGCATAGGCCAGCCCCAGTTTATATTAAACTTGACATAGAGAATGGTATTGAATCAAATCTTAATGTTGGAATTGAAACTTCAAATTTTAACACATGATTCCCCACACCATGGCGGTCATTTTGAGCCTATTCCCGTCCAATTCCGTGACGGGCGGTTTTGAATCTAACGAAAGCCCCCTTTTTAACAGGCCGCCGACCTTGGGGGCCGTTTTTGAAGGGCTTGGGCTATCCCAGCATTCCAAGTGAATAGCTGGAAAAATTCTCCTGGTCCTGGGCTCCGTGCCGGTGTCTTCGGTTTGTTCGTGCGACGTGTCTAAGCGCCTCAAATAAGGGGACGAAGTTAGCTGGCAGTGCTGTAGCATAGGCCAGCCCCAGTTTATATTAAACTTGACATAGAGAATGGTATTGAATCAAATCTTAATGTTGGAATTGAAACTTCAAATTTTAACACATGATTCCCCACACCATGGCGGTCATTTTGAGCCTATTCCCGTCCAATTCCGTGACGGGCGGTTTTGAATCTAACGAAAGCCCCCTTTTTAACAGGCCGCCGACCTTGGGGGCCGTTTTTGAAGGGCTTGGGCTATCCCAGCATTCCAAGTGAATAGCTGGAAAAATTCTCCTGGTCCTGGGCTCCGTGCCGGTGTCTTCGGTTTGTTCGTGCGACGTGTCTAAGCGCCTCAAATAAGGGGACGAAGTTAGCTGGCAGTGCTGTAGCATAGGCCAGCCCCAGTTTATATTAAACTTGACATAGAGAATGGTATTGAATCAAATCTTAATGTTGGAATTGAAACTTCAAATTTTAACACATGATTCCCCACACCATGGCGGTCATTTTGAGCCTATTCCCGTCCAATTCCGTGACGGGCGGTTTTGAATCTAACGAAAGCCCCCTTTTTAACAGGCCGCCGACCTTGGGGGCCGTTTTTGAAGGGCTTGGGCTATCCCAGCATTCCAAGTGAATAGCTGGAAAAATTCTCCTGGTCCTGGGCTCCGTGCCGGTGTCTTCGGTTTGTTCGTGCGACGTGTCTAAGCGCCTCAAATAAGGGGACGAAGTTAGCTGGCAGTGCTGTAGCATAGGCCAGCCCCAGTTTATATTAAACTTGACATAGAGAATGGTATTGAATCAAATCTTAATGTTGGAATTGAAACTTCAAATTTTAACACATGATTCCCCACACCATGGCGGTCATTTTGAGCCTATTCCCGTCCAATTCCGTGACGGGCGGTTTTGAATCTAACGAAAGCCCCCTTTTTAACAGGCCGCCGACCTTGGGGGCCGTTTTTGAAGGGCTTGGGCTATCCCAGCATTCCAAGTGAATAGCTGGAAAAATTCTCCTGGTCCTGGGCTCCGTGCCGGTGTCTTCGGTTTGTTCGTGCGACGTGTCTAAGCGCCTCAAATAAGGGGGACGAAGTTAGCTGGCAGTGCTGTAGCATAGGCCAGCCCCAGTTTATATTAAACTTGACATAGAGAATGGTATTGAATCAAATCTTAATGTTGGAATTGAAACTTCAAATTTTAACACATGATTCCCCACACCATGGCGGTCATTTTGAGCCTATTCCCGTCCAATTCCGTGACGGGCGGTTTTGAATCTAACGAAAGCCCCCTTTTTAACAGGCCGCCGACCTTGGGGGCCGTTTTTGAAGGGCTTGGGCTATCCCAGCATTCCAAGTGAATAGCTGGAAAAATTCTCCTGGTCCTGGGCTCCGTGCCGGTGTCTTCGGTTTGTTCGTGCGACGTGTCTAAGCGCCTCAAATAAGGGGACGAAGTTAGCTGGCAGTGCTGTAGCATAGGCCAGCCCCAGTTTATATTAAACTTGACATAGAGAATGGTATTGAATCAAATCTTAATGTTGGAATTGAAACTTCAAATTTTAACACATGATTCCCCACACCATGGCGGTCATTTTGAGCCTATTCCCGTCCAATTCCGTGACGGGCGGTTTTGAATCTAACGAAAGCCCCCTTTTTAACAGGCCGCCGACCTTGGGGGCCGTTTTTGAAGGGCTTGGGCTATCCCAGCATTCCAAGTGAATAGCTGGAAAAATTCTCCTGGTCCTGGGCTCCGTGCCGGTGTCTTCGGTTTGTTCGTGCGACGTGTCTAAGCGCCTCAAATAAGGGGACGAAGTTAGCTGGCAGTGCTGTAGCATAGGCCAGCCCCAGTTTATATTAAACTTGACATAGAGAATGGTATTGAATCAAATCTTAATGTTGGAATTGAAACTTCAAATTTTAACACATGATTCCCCACACCATGGCGGTCATTTTGAGCCTATTCCCGTCCAATTCCGTGACGGGCGGTTTTGAATCTAACGAAAGCCCCCTTTTTAACAGGCCGCCGACCTTGGGGGCCGTTTTTGAAGGGCTTGGGCTATCCCAGCATTCCAAGTGAATAGCTGGAAAAATTCTCCTGGTCCTGGGCTCCGTGCCGGTGTCTTCGGTTTGTTCGTGCGACGTGTCTAAGCGCCTCAAATAAGGGGACGAAGTTAGCTGGCAGTGCTGTAGCATAGGCCAGCCCCAGTTTATATTAAACTTGACATAGAGAATGGTATTGAATCAAATCTTAATGTTGGAATTGAAACTTCAAATTTTAACACATGATTCCCCACACCATGGCGGTCATTTTGAGCCTATTCCCGTCCAATTCCGTGACGGGCGGTTTTGAATCTAACGAAAGCCCCCCTTTTTAACAGGCCGCCGACCTTGGGGGCCGTTTTTGAAGGGCTTGGGCTATCCCAGCATTCCAAGTGAATAGCTGGAAAAATTCTCCTGGTCCTGGGCTCCGTGCCGGTGTCTTCGGTTTGTTCGTGCGACGTGTCTAAGCGCCTCAAATAAGGGGACGAAGTTAGCTGGCAGTGCTGTAGCATAGGCCAGCCCCAGTTTATATTAAACTTGACATAGAGAATGGTATTGAATCAAATCTTAATGTTGGAATTGAAACTTCAAATTTTAACACATGATTCCCCACACCATGGCGGTCATTTTGAGCCTATTCCCGTCCAATTCCGTGACGGGCGGTTTTGAATCTAACGAAAGCCCCCTTTTTAACAGGCCGCCGACCTTGGGGGCCGTTTTTGAAGGGCTTGGGCTATCCCAGCATTCCAAGTGAATAGCTGGAAAAATTCTCCTGGTCCTGGGCTCCGTGCCGGTGTCTTCGGTTTGTTCGTGCGACGTGTCTAAGCGCCTCAAATAAGGGGACGAAGTTAGCTGGCAGTGCTGTAGCATAGGCCAGCCCCAGTTTATATTAAACTTGACATAGAGAATGGTATTGAATCAAATCTTAATGTTGGAATTGAAACTTCAAATTTTAACACATGATTCCCCACACCATGGCGGTCATTTTGAGCCTATTCCCGTCCAATTCCGTGACGGGCGGTTTTGAATCTAACGAAAGCCCCCTTTTTAACAGGCCGCCGACCTTGGGGGCCGTTTTTGAAGGGCTTGGGCTATCCCAGCATTCCAAGTGAATAGCTGGAAAAATTCTCCTGGTCCTGGGCTCCGTGCCGGTGTCTTCGGTTTGTTCGTGCGACGTGTCTAAGCGCCTCAAATAAGGGGACGAAGTTAGCTGGCAGTGCTGTAGCATAGGCCAGCCCCAGTTTATATTAAACTTGACATAGAGAATGGTATTGAATCAAATCTTAATGTTGGAATTGAAACTTCAAATTTTAACACATGATTCCCCACACCATGGCGGTCATTTTGAGCCTATTCCCGTCCAATTCCGTGACGGGCGGTTTTGAATCTAACGAAAGCCCCCTTTTTAACAGGCCGCCGACCTTGGGGGCCGTTTTTGAAGGGCTTGGGCTATCCCAGCATTCCAAGTGAATAGCTGGAAAAATTCTCCTGGTCCTGGGCTCCGTGCCGGTGTCTTCGGTTTGTTCGTGCGACGTGTCTAAGCGCCTCAAATAAGGGGACGAAGTTAGCTGGCAGTGCTGTAGCATAGGCCAGCCCCAGTTTATATTAAACTTGACATAGAGAATGGTATTGAATCAAATCTTAATGTTGGAATTGAAACTTCAAATTTTAACACATGATTCCCCACACCATGGCGGTCATTTTGAGCCTATTCCCGTCCAATTCCGTGACGGGCGGTTTTGAATCTAACGAAAGCCCCCTTTTTAACAGGCCGCCGACCTTGGGGGCCGTTTTTGAAGGGCTTGGGCTATCCCAGCATTCCAAGTGAATAGCTGGAAAAATTCTCCTGGTCCTGGGCTCCGTGCCGGTGTCTTCGGTTTGTTCGTGCGACGTGTCTAAGCGCCTCAAATAAGGGGACGAAGTTAGCTGGCAGTGCTGTAGCATAGGCCAGCCCCAGTTTATATTAAACTTGACATAGAGAATGGTATTGAATCAAATCTTAATGTTGGAATTGAAACTTCAAATTTTAACACATGATTCCCCACACCATGGCGGTCATTTTGAGCCTATTCCCGTCCAATTCCGTGACGGGCGGTTTTGAATCTAACGAAAGCCCCCTTTTTAACAGGCCGCCGACCTTGGGGGCCGTTTTTGAAGGGCTTGGGCTATCCCAGCATTCCAAGTGAATAGCTGGAAAAATTCTCCTGGTCCTGGGCTCCGTGCCGGTGTCTTCGGTTTGTTCGTGCGACGTGTCTAAGCGCCTCAAATAAGGGGACGAAGTTAGCTGGCAGTGCTGTAGCATAGGCCAGCCCCAGTTTATATTAAACTTGACATAGAGAATGGTATTGAATCAAATCTTAATGTTGGAATTGAAACTTCAAATTTTAACACATGATTCCCCACACCATGGCGGTCATTTTGAGCCTATTCCCGTCCAATTCCGTGACGGGCGGTTTTGAATCTAACGAAAGCCCCCTTTTTAACAGGCCGCCGACCTTGGGGGCCGTTTTTGAAGGGCTTGGGCTATCCCAGCATTCCAAGTGAATAGCTGGAAAAATTCTCCTGGTCCTGGGCTCCGTGCCGGTGTCTTCGGTTTGTTCGTGCGACGTGTCTAAGCGCCTCAAATAAGGGGACGAAGTTAGCTGGCAGTGCTGTAGCATAGGCCAGCCCCAGTTTATATTAAACTTGACATAGAGAATGGTATTGAATCAAATCTTAATGTTGGAATTGAAACTTCAAATTTTAACACATGATTCCCCACACCATGGCGGTCATTTTGAGCCTATTCCCGTCCAATTCCGTGACGGGCGGTTTTGAATCTAACGAAAGCCCCCTTTTTAACAGGCCGCCGACCTTGGGGGCCGTTTTTGAAGGGCTTGGGCTATCCCAGCATTCCAAGTGAATAGCTGGAAAAATTCTCCTGGTCCTGGGCTCCGTGCCGGTGTCTTCGGTTTGTTCGTGCGACGTGTCTAAGCGCCTCAAATAAGGGGACGAAGTTAGCTGGCAGTGCTGTAGCATAGGCCAGCCCCAGTTTATATTAAACTTGACATAGAGAATGGTATTGAATCAAATCTTAATGTTGGAATTGAAACTTCAAATTTTAACACATGATTCCCCACACCATGGCGGTCATTTTGAGCCTATTCCCGTCCAATTCCGTGACGGGCGGTTTTGAATCTAACGAAAGCCCCCTTTTTAACAGGCCGCCGACCTTGGGGGCCGTTTTTGAAGGGCTTGGGCTATCCCAGCATTCCAAGTGAATAGCTGGAAAAATTCTCCTGGTCCTGGGCTCCGTGCCGGTGTCTTCGGTTTGTTCGTGCGACGTGTCTAAGCGCCTCAAATAAGGGGACGAAGTTAGCTGGCAGTGCTGTAGCATAGGCCAGCCCCAGTTTATATTAAACTTGACATAGAGAATGGTATTGAATCAAATCTTAATGTTGGAATTGAAACTTCAAATTTTAACACATGATTCCCCACACCATGGCGGTCATTTTGAGCCTATTCCCGTCCAATTCCGTGACGGGCGGTTTTGAATCTAACGAAAGCCCCCTTTTTAACAGGCCGCCGACCTTGGGGGCCGTTTTTGAAGGGCTTGGGCTATCCCAGCATTCCAAGTGAATAGCTGGAAAAATTCTCCTGGTCCTGGGCTCCGTGCCGGTGTCTTCGGTTTGTTCGTGCGACGTGTCTAAGCGCCTCAAATAAGGGGACGAAGTTAGCTGGCAGTGCTGTAGCATAGGCCAGCCCCAGTTTATATTAAACTTGACATAGAGAATGGTATTGAATCAAATCTTAATGTTGGAATTGAAACTTCAAATTTTAACACATGATTCCCCACACCATGGCGGTCATTTTGAGCCTATTCCCGTCCAATTCCGTGACGGGCGGTTTTGAATCTAACGAAAGCCCCCTTTTTAACAGGCCGCCGACCTTGGGGGCCGTTTTTGAAGGGCTTGGGCTATCCCAGCATTCCAAGTGAATAGCTGGAAAAATTCTCCTGGTCCTGGGCTCCGTGCCGGTGTCTTCGGTTTGTTCGTGCGACGTGTCTAAGCGCCTCAAATAAGGGGACGAAGTTAGCTGGCAGTGCTGTAGCATAGGCCAGCCCCAGTTTATATTAAACTTGACATAGAGAATGGTATTGAATCAAATCTTAATGTTGGAATTGAAACTTCAAATTTTAACACATGATTCCCCACACCATGGCGGTCATTTTGAGCCTATTCCCGTCCAATTCCGTGACGGG
>CAKZFK010000228.1:10000-15000 GCA_936440205.1 Lepidonotus clava | reverse complement strand
GGCGTCTTAACCAGCGGGCTAGAGCGACCGACGAGGTCTCGGGACTGCGTTTCCGTTTCAAGGAGTGGCCTGCATCCAGGAAGCGTGAGCCTCACAGCCGGGCAGGCGCTCGGTTGCCTTTCTAGCGGAGAGAGGGTTTTCAGAGTCCGTCCGTCGACACAGAGTCAGGAGCAGGCTTTTGCAAACCTCCGCCGTTTTCTCTGCTCTCCGGCCGGCGCCCTCCTCATATAAGGGAGACGCAGTGAGGTTTTCTGACCCGCGTCACGACCCCCCGCCCTCCCCCCTCCAGACCCCGAGGGAGGCAGTCCGCAGCCCTAAGCCACGGGCCCAGGCGGGTCCTCATATAAGGGAGACGCAGTGAGGTTTTCTGACCCGCGTCACGACCCCCCGCCCTCCCCCGCGGCAGGCCAGAGCCTGCGTACGGCGTCGGCGGTCTCGCGGCTACCTCGAAACCGGCCCAAATCCTGCGTCTGAGCCCCAAAACCTGCTAGGCAGCCTCTCGCCGGCGCGGCCGTTTCACCAAACCCTGCTCGGCAGCCTCTCGCCGGCGCCGCCGTTTCACCGAACCCTGCTCGGCAGCCTCTCGCCGGCGCCGCCGTTTCACCACACCTTCTCCCGCCGCAGGCCAGAGCCTGCGTACGGCGTCGGCGGTCTCGCGGCTACCTCGAAACCGGCCCAAATCCTGCGTCTGAGCCCCAAAACCTGCTAGGCAGCCTCTCGCCGGCGCGGCCGTTTCACCAAACCCTGCTCGGCAGCCTCTCGCCGGCGCCGCCGTTTCACCAAACCCTGCTCGGCAGCCTCTCGCCGGCGCCGCCGTTTCACCATACCTTCTCCCGCCGCAGGCCAGAGCCTGCGTCGAGCGTCGACGGATCGTTACGCCAGGCCGGCGGACGGCCGCGGATTCACTTCCCAAGTCTCGCGTCGCTGCGGCGAGCCGTAGCGGCGCGCGCAGCCCGAACGCCTGCCCCAGCGCGTTTCTGTCCTCCCGCCGCGGCCAAACGCTCGACCCAGGCCTCCGGCGGACCTCGCCAGCGCGTCCGGCAGCTCGAGAAGGGCCTAGTTCCCAAGTCTCGCGTCGCTGCGTCGAGCCGTAGCGACGCGCGCAGCCCGAACGCCTGCCCCAGCGCGTTTCTGTCCTCCCGCCGCGGCCAAACGCTCGACCCAGGCCTCCGGCGGACCTCGCCAGCGCGTCCGGCAGCTCGAGACGGGCCTAGTTCCCACGTCTCGCGTCGCTGCCGCGAGCGGGTTCGACGCGCGCAGCCCAAACGCCTGCCCCAGCGCGTTTTTGGACTTAGAAAATTTTTGAGAGCTGCGGCTGAGGACACCCCCCTATATAAGGGAAACGCAGTGAGGTTTTCTGACCCGCGTCACGGGGAAAAACGGCGGTTTTCGGGCTCTCATTCGTTAACCGCTCGACGGATCGACTCCGTTCTTTTTGCATGGTGTAGGGGACCTTTAGGCGCATCTTTGTAGGTATTGAAATCTGGAATCCTCGGCGATTTTGGCGATTCCGGCGATTCCGGGCCCTTGAAATCTTCGGAAGCCAAAAGCGCCCCCTAGGAGCGATCGCAGCCACTAACCTCAGCCCGACAAAAAGATGCGGCAGGGTGAGTAGGCCTCTAGGTGAAATTTCAGGCCCGTCGGGCTAGGAGGAGACGCCTGAGAGGACGAAAACCGGAAATTTCGGACTTAGAAATTTTTCGACTGAAACCGCCGCCGTCCTCTGGCTTGGTTTAGCGATCCTGACGGACGCGTAGCCGCTACCATCCTGACAAAGTGAGTTTGGCCGTCGCCGCTACCGTCTCGCACGAGCCGCAACGAGCACCGGGGCAAAACGGCCTGAGGGGCCGAAAACCCAAAAATGTTGGACTTTGAAATTTTTCGAGTGAAACCGCCGCCGTCCTCTGCTTGGTTTAGCGATCGAGTGAGACGGCCGCCGTCCTCTGGCTTGGTTTAGCGTTTCGCACTTTCTGTGCACGCACGGGCGGGGAAATGAGCACCGCGCCTCGACCGCTCGTCCTACGGAGGTGATCTTGGGCTCGAATCGAAGCCCAGACCTCCTCTACAAGATGCACTCGAAAGGGAATCCCTGGAATTCCCCGCTCTCGAGGTACGGGCCTCGGAAGGCGTTTTTACCCTTTTTCGTCGCTTAAATGAGAGCCCCGCATCGACCGGACGTCCGGCGGAGGCGTGCCGGGGCTCGAATCGAAGCCCAGACTCTCCCCTTCGAAACGCACTCTCGTTTGAGTCGACGCGACTTGCGGTTCCAGAGATATCGAGGGATTTCCCAGGGCTTTCCGCATGCGTGCACAGAAAGTGCCGTTAGGAGCGCCCGTAGCCGCTACCATCAGCCCGACAAAAAGATGCGGCAGGCCGAGTTGGCCCCCATAGGCGAAGTTTCAGGCCCGTCGGGCTAGGAGGAGACGCCTGAGAGGACGAAAACCGGAAATTTCGGACTTAGAAATTTTTCGACTGAAACCGCCGCCGTCCTCTGGCTTGGTTTAGCGATCCTGACAAAGTGAGTTTGGCCCGTCGCCGCTACCGTCTCGCACGAGCCGCAACGAGCACCGGGGCAAAACGGCCTGAGGGGCCGAAAACCCAAAAATGTTGGACTTTGAAATTTTTCGAGTGAAACCGCCGCCGTCCTCTGGCTTGGTTTAGCGATCGAGTGAGACGGCCGCCGTCCTCTGGCTTGGTTTAGCGTTTCGCACTTTCTGTGCACGCACGGGCGGGGAAATGAGCACCGCGCCTCGACCGCTCGTCCTACGGAGGTGATCTTGGGCTCGAATCGAAGCCCAGGACCTCCTCTACAAGATGCACTCGAAGGGGAATCCCTGGAATTCCCCGCTCTCGAGGTACGGGCCTCGGAAGGCCGTTTTTTACCCTTTTTCGTCGCTTAAATGAGAGCCCCGCATCGACCGGACGTCCGGCGGAGGCGTGCCGGGGCTCGAATCGAAGCCCAGACTCTCCCCTTCGAAACGCACTCTCGTTTGAGTCGACTCGACTTGCGGTTCCAGAGATATCGAGGGATTTCCCAGGGCTTTCCGGCATGCGTGCACAGAAAGTGCCGTTAGGAGCGCCCGTAGCCGCTACCATCAGCCCGACAAAAAGATGCGGCAGGCCGAGTTGGCCCCCATAGGCGAAATTTCAGGCCCGTCGGGCTAGGAGGAGACGCCTGAGGGGACGAAAACCGGAAATTTCGGACTTAGAAATTTTTCGACTGAAACCGCCGCCGTCCTCTGGCTTGGTTTAGCGATCCTGACGGACGCGTAGCCGCTACCATCCTGACAAAGTGAGTTTGGCCCGTAGCCGCTACCGTCTCGCACGAGGGGTGTGGACGGAGCCGCAATGAGCACCGCGCCTCGACCGATCGTCCTACGGAGGTGATCTCGGGCTCGAATCGAAGCCCAGGACCTCCTCTACAAGATGCACTCGACGGGGAATCCCTGGAATTCCCGCTCTCGAGGTACGGGCCCCGGAAGGCCGTTTTTACCCTTTTTCGTCGCTTAAATGAGAGCCCCGCATCGACCGGACGTCCGGCGGAGGCGTGCCGGGGCTCGAATCGAAGCCCAGACTCTCCCCTTCGAAACGCACTCTCGTTTGAGTCGATGCGACTTGCGGTTCCAGAGATATCGAGGGATTTCCCAGGGCTTTCCGGCATGCGTGCACAGAAAGTGCCGTTAGGAGCGCCCGTAGCCGCTACCATCAGCCCGACAAAAAGATGCGGCAGGCCGAGTTGGCCCCCATAGGCAAAGTTTCAGGCCCGTCGGGCTAGGAGGAGACGCCTGAGAGGACGAAAACCGGAAATTTCGGACTTAGAAATTTTTCGACTGAAACCGCCGCCGTCCTCTGGCTTGGTTTAGCGATCCTGACAGAAGCGTAGCCGCTACCATCCTGGACGGCGGCCGTTTCACTTTCTGTGCACGCACGAGGGGTGTGGACGGAGCCGCAATGAGCACCGCGCCTCGACCGCTCGTCCTACGGAGTTGATCTCGGGCTCGAATCGAAGCCCAGGACCTCCTCTACAAGATGCACTCAACGGGGAATCCCTGGAATTCCCCGCTCTCGAGGTACGGGCCCCGGAAGGCCGTTTTTACCCTTTTTCGTCGCTTAAATGAGAGCCCCCGCATCGACCGGACGTCCGGCGGAGGCGTGCCGGGGCTCGAATCGAAGCCCAGACTCTCCCCTTCGAAACGCACTCTCGTTTGAGTCGACGCGACTTGCGGTTCCAGAGATATCGAGGGATTTCCCAGGGCTTTCCGGCATGCGTGCACAGAAAGTGCCGTTAGGAGCGCCCGTAGCCGCTACCATCAGCCCGACAAAAAGATGCGGCAGGCCGAGTTGGCCCCCATAGGCGAAATTTCAGGCCCGTCGGGCTAGGAGGAGACGCCTGAGGGGACGAAAACCGGAAATTTCGGACTTAGAAATTTTTCGACTGAAACCGCCGCCGTCCTCTGGCTTGGTTTAGCGATCCTGACGGACGCGTAGCCGCTACCATCCTGACAAAGTGAGTTTGGCCCGTAGCCGCTACCGTCTCGCACGAGGGGTGTGGACGGAGCCGCAATGAGCACCGCGCCTCGACCGATCGTCCTACGGAGGTGATCTCGGGCTCGAATCGAAGCCCAGGACTCCTCTACAAGATGCACTCGACGGGGAATCCCTGGAATTCCCCGCTCTCGAGGTACGGGCCCCGGAAGGCCGTTTTTACCCTTTTTCGTCGCTTAAATGAGAGCCCCGCATCGACCGGACGTCCGGCGGAGGCGTGCCGGGGCTCGAATCGAAGCCCAGACTCTCCCCTTCGAAACGCACTCTCGTTTGAGTCGACGCGACTTGCGGATCCAGAGATATTAGCGATGCGGCTCCGTCCACAAGGGGCGTGGACGGAGCCGCATTCAGCACTGTGCCTCACCCGGGCCTCCCACGGGGCTGATCTGGGGCTCGAATCGAAGTTCAGCACCTGACCTACAAGGCGAACTTCGAACGGAGTCCCTGCGATCGCC
>CAKZFK010000227.1:0-18315 GCA_936440205.1 Lepidonotus clava | reverse complement strand
TCACAGGAGTACCGCGGCACGCGGCCCGCGGGGTAGTCTTAACACTTCTTGACACGTAACAGGCCTCACAAGGGGCGGCGGTGAGGGTGTCGCTGATACCCCATGTACTCCCCGTCACGGCTAGCACGTAACTTATGGTAAAAGTCTCTCTTACCCCGTCCACACCCCGTCACGTCTACCACGTAACTTATGTTCAAAGTCCTTGCCTCATCGATAAAAGATCGCTTTCACCAGATCATGTATCCACAGGGGGGCCTGCCCGGCATGTATAAATACGGCGTGGCATATGGCTATATAGATCACTTGAAAACTTGCTGCCACCATGAACGGGTCAACTGATTATAGTGACGCTGTTCTGTCAAACCCGTCTACCAGCTCATGCAGGATCTTGACCAGCAGCCCCAAACCGGGTGGCGAGAAAATAACCGATCATGATTCATCAGCAGGCGTAGGTACTCTGCTGTTGGATATGTCTGGGGATGCGCGTCAGTATGGGTCTCAGAATGGGTTTCCGGATCTCTCTGCGGATCAGTCTCTTCACGACTCCCTGTACGCGGAAGAGGGATCCACCCTCAACGACGTGGACCTTAGCCTTGGTGCTTCCCAAGGCGGTCCTGCATCCGCATCGTCGTCCACGCCCTCCACGCCCTCCACGCCCTCCACGCCCTCCGGATCCACGCCCTGGGGGATGACGCCCTCCACGTCGCAATCCCATCCATGGTTCCCCAGCTCCACGTCCAGAACGTCGTCCACGCCCGGACCCTTGACATCGCAAGGGTCGTTCTCGTCGACGACGTCCCAAAGGTCGTTCACGCCCCGGGCCCCTTGACATCGCAAGGGTCGTTCTCGTCGACGACGTCCCAAAGGTCGTTCACCGGCCCGAATACTCGTCCTCGTCCGGCCCCTCCACGTCTACAGCTGAACCGTCCATGGCCCATTTGCTGGCCAGGATGGAGGAGCTGGAGAAGAAGTGCCGAAGGGCGGAGGCTGAAGCGGCTGCGGCAAAGGCCCAGGTGGAGGTGCTCGTGAACCAAGCGAAGCCAGCTGCAGCTGCCAAACCACCCAAACCACGCAATGAAATATGTGTAAGTTCTAAAGTTTGTTTTTACAGCTTATAATTAACTAATAATCTCACCTTGAAAACGTTACCGTTTGATATAGTTCTCGGTTTGTTTAGAAATGATCTCATTCCTAGTATAGCCCTGATGTTCTTCTCCTTTGCCGCGCCGCCAGGGAACATCCCGGAAAACAACGAAAATCCGTAATGATTTCGTACACTGACATATAGTTAGAAGTCCACTATTAATTATTGGCTTATTATATTGTTTGTAGGAACTCGTTCGTTCGGCCTACAAGGCCAAGAGAGGTGAGCCTGGTTGGGGATTCAACCTGAACCCTGGGTAAGTTGATTACGTCATAACAACATGAATAGTACAGAAAATAATATTGTTTTTAAGTAAGCAATGGGGTAATGTGTTCCTGAACACCAGAAGCTGCAGCTGAATAAGTTTTGCTGTTTTTTTTTCATGTTAATAGAGTCATAGAGCACTTGACGTGATGCCGATGAATTGAACAATATAAATATATTCCAACATTCAGGGCGGGGATCAAACACCCGGATAACGCGCCGATCATCAAGGCCGTTGTTGACAACGTGTGCCTCGGGCCAGATACCCCCAGAGAAGAGGTGTTAGGTAAGTCCCATAGGTAGCAAGTTTCTTTGTTAACTAACCTGCAGCTGTACATTTCATGCATCTAATGTCCATGATTCCAAAGTATTGGTCCTTCAATTAACACAAATTTTAACATGCTTGAAATGCTGGAAATCTGTTTTTTAGTGTCTAAATAGGCTCCACTTACATTGGAAATTGTTACTTTTATAATTTAAGTTATCCTCCCAGTCATCTGAAAAAAACGTAAGTTCTATTATCTGGACAAAGAAATATAATACCAGTGTAATGATGGTTTTAATTCGTGAATAATATGTTGACCCTCACTTTGCATTTTTAACATGTATTCCCTTGATTATTGCCTTTATAGTGCCTTTGTCTACTTAATGGCTCCAGTTTTAAGCACACTTCATGTCCTTCCTCTTTTTCTAGCTTCTGCCAACACCTACTTCAAGACCCTCCAAAATAGGGCCAACAGAATGCGGAAGAACCGAATTAAGGCTGACAATGAAGCGGCTATCATCCGTCACCACGTGAACGAGGTAAATAAATTTTTGTTACAGACTTCCTCTATAGACCACAAAAGTCTGACGTCACGGACCCCTCCCGCAACACGTGTTGGGCCCTGTGTTGGGCCTAAACCTTTTACGACCGGCCCCGGTAACCCTACACCCCCGGTCACCGGCCGGCCCGCCCTGGAGGGGGCACAGATAACACCCGGCTGGACCACGGTCACCCGTACACACAGACAATAACATTGCCTATAACTTTGCTATTTATTAACTCTTTTTCTTTTCAAGTATATCATAATGCACATTGATAATTCCCCTATGAAAATACATGTTTTCATAAGTTTGCGAGCATTATTAGTGGAAATAGCAAATCTGACAGCTGGGTCCTACTAAAGTTCATAGAGGGGACCCCCGGCCCAGCCCTGCCCATGTTTAGGCACGGGAGCAGCGTGCAGTGACCGTTAGGGGCCCGCCCGACGTCATGGCTTTTGCGGACTATTGTTCTCAACATTGTTTGACGTAGTTCGATTCGGGCAGGCCGAAATTTTACACCTTTCAAGTGCAAAGCCGAGGAGAAAGAGTAATGTCTATGGTCTATGCCCAGTCTGTCCACTCCTTGGGTGGAAGGATACGCATCATTGTTCTAAAAAACGCGAAGAAAGGGTCTAGTTTGACAACATTCACATGTCCTTGTTTCTAGAAAAAAGGTTACTTTTTCATCCCAAATATCCATGATATGAAAATAAGGGTCTTTTTTTTCCTGGGAAATATGAAATTTCACGAAAAAGGGTATTTCTTGGCCACTAAATGTCTGCGTTTTGAAGAATAAGGGGTCGATTTTTTGGTATAAATGTCAGTGGAAAGGGGTTGTTTTCTATTTTGAAGAACGATGATATGTCCTACTTTGATATCTGAGTAGACAGACTGGGGGTCTATGGTGTAGGGGGTGTGACTTCCCGGGGACCCACTCAGTTCAAAAAGGGGTATACGTACAAACTGCGGTCGGAACTATACCGGGGGCTGTAGCTGTGAATCGGCAATTTGGCTTAAAACAGGGGGCCCGGCTGTGAAATGATCTTATGGTTGTAACACTGAAACTTGGGAAACAATTATAATTTTTTTACATTATGAATTTTTATAGAGCACTGTAACCTTACTTGCTTCCTTGGACAATAATCTTGACATACAATTAGAATGGATATGACACAATTAATAAAAAGTGCCTGTATGTTATAGAGACCAAGGATAAAGCAACGCTTTTGAAATTAACTGCAGTGACCAGCTTTTAAATTAAGGCAACTGAAATATTGAAAAACTTGTTTGTGTTTATTGGATGTTCTTGACCAAGTATGTCGTAACTGTATTAAAATAAAAAAAAGTGTCTTTTTAACTTTGCAGAAGCTCAGAAGACGGATAGTGGGGTTGGAAAATTTCGTCAAAACGTGGGACGAAGCTCGAAAGAATTCCGTGAGGCGCCTCCTCACCCCCGACTACACGAGCGACGAGGAGCGCGGACTTTATTATCCGGCCGCGGTCGACAAAGACGGGAAGACGAAAGAGCGATATCACCGCCGCGTCAAACCGCTCGTGTGGGAGAGCGATGAGCTGAGGGCCTACAAAGCCCACCTGGACGAAATTGAGTATGACGAAATTAGCGGCCGTCAGCGGGGCGTTAGAATGGAAAAGAAGCGGAACAATGTCCCCGACGATAACCCAAAACGCCAACAGCCTCCTCCCAACACCCCAGACTGGGCGGTGCAGCCCGGGTATCGGTCGGGTATCGCCGATGCACAGCCAATTTAACTTATTTCTAAAGGGTCTGTTTAAAGCTCTATTTTATGTGATGTTTATGTTTATCATCTTTATGTTTTCTTTATAATTACACTACGTTTAATTGTATGGTCTGTGTCACGCTGTATGTTAGGTCTTTGTACTTTCTTCAATTGTATAGTCGTTTTATAAACTTTTATCAAAGAACTTTGCGCTTCTTGTTTTGATTGTGGCATGCTCGATAAGCAGGGAAGTATTTCTATAGATATGTTGGTAAGACTCGCCTTATATTAGTCTAAAACCGTACGCGTTATACAGGTCCTTCTCATAAGTGAATCTTAAATTCATGAATACTTTTTATTTACGATACGAAACGCATTTAACTATAATGACCTGTCATTTTGTTGAAAACCCGAATGTGCTATTTCTTGAAGATAGACCACGAACTTGAAATCGATTACAATACAACACTTTTTTGATGAGTGTTATGGTACAAGGTCTCTACCATTAGAAGAGCAATGGAATGACACCTAGGCCTGTTATCAATAATAACATAAATCAATCATAAAAAGTGTATTTTAAACAAACATAAGCTCGATATACGATTTTTAAAATGATGCGACATGAATCATCTCTTGGTACTTATTTCGCAGTCATGAAAAAATAATGTTGCATGAAGCCGGTTTTAATTAAGAACTGTTACTTCTTTTCAAGTGGATCCTTTTTAGTTCGATTCCATGCAGTAAGGTGCAAAAGTAATTTTTCAGAAATTTTATTATGATCAAATACATCGCTGCCAGTAGGACCTATCAAAATTTACAAGTGACCATGTAGTCTCCTGATGAACCCGAAATACTTTCTAGGATTTGTATGGCACGGTGACCTATATTCTTTCTGTGAGAGAATAAAAAAACCTCTTGCATATAGTGTAACCCTTTAAAGTGGGAGTTCTCCGGGAGTTATGTATAGGTAACTTGGAGCTTCTGTGACATTGCAAAATTAATAATTTAAAAAACAAACAAGTCAATTTAGGTGTCGAGATTTATTAAGGGACAATAGCTTAATTAGCTATAGCCATAATTTCGGTTGGAGCCCCATCGCCAGATTGTGGCGTTAACCACATTTAATTCCACTACTAGTTTTGGTTGCAGACCTAGTTTAGCCTCAGGCCCCTAAATTAGGGGCCTGTCTCGCAGATTACCTAAGGGGTCGACCCTAGCCCGAGCCAGAGTAAAAGCGCTCTTGTCAGCGTCATACTGCTCTTTCCAAAACCGAAATTTTATTTAGCTACAAATTCAATTTATAACCATAACACTTGTATCGATTGACGCACGTTCGGCAGCATATTGGTAGTAAACACACAAAAATACAACATTTTTCACACAAGACTTAATCAAGGTCAACACGGCTTAAGTCGACTGAAGTATTAGTACTAATTGCAAGCTCACCGGGCCGGTATTTCCCCAAAAGAACAGGCTCTCCTATGCCTATACCCATGGTAACCAACTGGTAGCGTATAATGTCCTTAGTCATCAATCTTGTCAACATGATGTCCTTCAGTTTATTAACCTTTAAATGTGTGGGCAGTCGTGTCGATGTGCCGGTATAGCAGTCGGTCATTTGGATGACACAGTTCAATGTGTATCGTGCGCCTAGGCATATATTTTCGGCTTTAGTCAGTGTGATAGGATCGTCTGTTTGAAAGATATAATCTCCAAAATGTCCAGGGAACGTGCCTATTTTAAGCCATACACTGTGATTGCCCGAGACAAGCAAGTATACACGAAAACGAGCATCTGCGAAGATGCGATTAATTCCGGAGCAAACAAAGAATATGCTAATAATTATGGCTACGGCGAGGATAAGAAGAAGAGTGTACGAAGAGAGAAGTACCACAGTTGGGAATTCTTTAATGTTTCCGTCTCCTGGGTTGGCTTCAGATCCAGTGTCAGTTACGGTATGGTCCTGGTCCAACAAGGCTTGCAGGGTGTCATGAAAGGTGAGGCCGGTCATCGCATCGTGTTTTGGTGGAGGGTGACCGGTAAATGGAGCAGTGAGGTTGACCAACCGGGTACGGGTTACTCCAGGCTTATTGTGAACGACCCTAGGCCAGTGTCCGCCACTGGCAGCTCGAACAAATTCCACGCATGATACAAGAACCAAGTACGCGGCAGCTATATATTGAAAAAAAAAGAAAGAAGAGAACATGAAGGTTGTCATCTCAACTTTAAACAAACACCTTCGTTCCAAATTACCATGGCCAGGCTATTCAAACAGACAGAATAAACTATAACTGCCATATGGCCACACCCTAGAATTCAGAAAACTGGCCATATTATTTAATTAGGAAGGGCGACCCCCAGAATGAATACATATGTTTTACCTATTTTGAATAATTTGGAAAGTCGGCCATCGACTCGTATCACTTGTACAACAAAAGTAATTAAGAAGATTCTCACCAAGGGTGGCACTCAGGATTTTGACACTCATGATATTCACGTAGCCGTACACCAAACGCACTATATAACGAAATAAGCTGACCCTAAGTAGTAGCAGAAAGCTTAAGGTTTGACCTTCGAGCTAAACTTCGAGCTCAGTTTTCAAGGCAGATGAAATCCTATGACCAGTCGACCTGACGGCAGCCGATGCGTTTCGGAAGCTGAGGAAACTTCACCGCCCTTTAATGGATAGACCCTAGGTTTTAATGGCAGGTGTCATGCCCTCACCAGTCCAGACGGCGGACGATGCGTTTCGAAAGCTGGAGAAACTTCACGCGCCCGACAAATCACGACAACGCGCTACCGTGACGGCCAGGCTGGAGGCGACATTAATCTCCTGGTAATACTGTGGCAGGCTGTTCTCGGCTTTAATTTCACACGGGTGTCTGAGGTTAGGAGCTCGAGTGCAACTACCCCTGGGTCGGGGCTGTGGCATGTCGCGGCAATTCGCGGCTTTCAGCTGGTGGGACCATAGGCGTCGGTCTGTACCATATATAAATACTTGTGTCGCGGTCGCAAATGGGGAAGGTTCATAGCCCTGAAGTGCTGCTGTCTAACTCAAGTTCGCCATGGCCTCGCGATCGTGGTGTTTCAAGGGTCTGACCAGTGACCAGGCAGAAACCAGAAGAAATATGGACACTAGCCGAAACCGATGGTGCGACACATGTAAACGTGCAGTTTCAAAAAGTACATATAACAGGAAGCATCTTAAGGAGCATGGTGAGTACCAGATAAATAGTATAACTAGGATAAAGTCACTTTCACCTGAAATCGATATCCTTCAAAACCTTCATAGCTAGCTTGCGCGCATAGATATTATTTTCAAATACCTACTATACTCTTAATGATCAGTTAGTGTTTGGAAAATTATCGCCAGCCTAAATCTTTTCTTGACAATTAAACAATTGTTCAAATAATGAATGACTTGAACAATGGACGTTATATATATGTATCCCTCCATGCATCTTTCTATCATAGCTTTTGAGTCAGAGAAACAACATTGGGTGGGAAAGTCTGTACTCTGAAACCCGACTGTACATTTGATTTATTATTATACATGTGTCTTGCAGAACCAATCCCATTTGGTTTACCTCAACGCGCTGGCAATCAGGCAGAAGTGGGTCTTGAGGCCGAAGCTGCAGATATTCAGGCTCAGGCAGGTAACCAGGCTGAAGCAGGTTTTCAGGCTGAGGCAGTTAACCAGGCTGAAGCAGGTTTTCAGGCTGAGGCAGGTAACCAGGCGGAAGCAGATATTCAGGCTCAGGCAGGTAACCAGGCTGAAGCAGGTTTTCAGGCTGAGGCAGTTAACCAGGCTGAAGCAGGTTTTCAGGCTGAGGCAGGTAACCAGGCGGAAGCAGGTTTTCAGGCTGAGGCAGGTAACCAGGCTGAAGCAGGTTTTCAGGCTGAGGCAGGTAACAAGGCTGAAGCGGGTGTTGAGGCTGAGGCAGGTAACCAGGCTGAAGCGGGTATTGAGGCTGAAGGTGGTATGCAGGTTGAGGCGGGAATTCGGGCTGAAGGTGGTATCCAGGTTGGAGCTGGTATTCGGGAAGAAGCTGCAGCTGCTAATCAGCGGCAGGCTGAAGTCGGCAATCCGGGAGAAGCAGACAGTCAGCCTGTGGGTCGCAATCAGCCTGTTGAAGAGGCGGTACCCATGGAAGCCGATGAGGAGTCACGTGATGATATGGAAGACTATTACGGTACCATGGAAGATTCCCAAGAAACGGAAGAAAATGATAAGCTTGATCCAGAGGCAGTCAACATTCGCAACAGGGCCATCCGTCACTTAAAAGTGGTTTTCGGTGACGGGACGGGTCGTCCTAGCCCATTGGCAAGGCTTGTTAGTGGTACCCCTAATAAGAATATCCAAAGCCTATTTTCATGGGTTCTGTTCTTTCTTTTGCAGTGGCAGATCCACACCTTCACCAGTGATACGCAAATGGCTAAAGTTATGTGCTTCATTTGTGAATTATTGACGGTAGCAGGTAATGACCGGGTTTCACAAGCAGCGGAGGCAGTATTCCCCAAAACGATGCGGATGATGTACAAATGGTTGGGTACAGACCTAACGATGACTAATTACTCTATCAGTGTATGCTGCCCGGCCTGTTATACGTTGTCGCATTCTGTGTTGTCCACCACTGAGCGTGTGCGAGCTCGAGGCTTTTACACGGATCATAATGGTAATCAGCAACCCATTAGGTGTACTACCATCGGTGATGATTTAAAACGCTGCAACAGGAAATTGTTTTATGAGACCAAGATTGTGGGGGAAATTGCCTTCCTTCCAGTCAGGACATTCTGTTACCAGTCGCTCGAGAAGAGTTTGCAGGTTATGATGAAACGTCCAGGTTTTGAGCTGAAATGTAGAGAGTGGAAGGGCAGGAGGATACCCAAAGGAGTGTTTGCTGACATTTACGACGGTTCGGTATGGAAAGAATTTAACGCGAACAACGACGGCTTTCTTGATAATGAAGACAACTTGGCTCTTCAGATGAATATCGATTGGTTTCAACCATTCTCTCGGAAAGCTTCGATGTCAGTAGGGGGCATTTACCTAACAATACTTAACCTACCCAGAAATGAGCGGTACAGACTTGAGAACGTCATACTATACGGTATCATTCCAAACTTAAGTAAAGAACCTGCCGACCTTACCAGTTTTCTGAGGCCCCTAGTCAACGAACTCAAGGAATTCTGGCATCAGGGAAAAAGGCTTATAACCAACGTTTGCCCAAATGGCAAGACCGTTAAGTTGGCGCTTTTGAACGTTGCTGCCGACCTGCCTGCAGGGAGGAAGACCTGCGGTTTCCTGCTACCTAATGCTATCATGGGTTGTTCAAAATGTCTGAAGGAATTCAAGAATTCAAACCGTGGAGGATTCAACATGGCGAATTGGACTCCTCGTACTCTGGACCAACACAAGGAGAGAGTGAGTGAGATTACAGCTGCATCCACCCCGAGAGAGAAAAGTAAACTTGAGAAACAGTATGGAGCTCGTTCCTGTGTCCTCCTGGAATTGCCCTACTTCAATCCCATCAGGTAAGTTCAATCTCCAGGCCGAACAAATTTAAAGGCCAATCTTACACAGAATTATACCAAAATATTAACAATTTTAATTTGACATTTGAATAAACATTAATACAAATGTTTCCATTAGCAGTAACTGTATTATATGACATTCATTTCTTCAGGTTCCTCTCGATCGATGTGATGCATAATGTACTGTTGGGTAAGTGTTGAAGCTTGACCTAACGTTAATTAATGTTTAGCACTGATAATGTGTTTGAAATGGAAATTGCATTTGCCTTTAATTTGGACTATTAGTTCATTGGGGTTTCAATACCGATTTCACATATGTGCTTTTATTATTGGGATTCAGGGACTGCCAAGCGAATGTGGAAGAGGTGGACCGACAAAGAGTTGTCAAAGAAGAAGAAGAATTCAACAGATGACGTTGTACTAAGCGCTAATCAGGTGTTGACTATTGATACTCGTCTGAATCAGTTTAAAGAGGGACTACCGGATGACTGCGTGGTAACTAACATCAAATCGAACGCTGGGATGTGGACGGCAAAGGAGTGGAAGAATTGGGTTACAGTCTCGTCTGGATACTGCCTCCAGGGCCTTTTGCCGGAGAATATGCTTCATAGCTGGCAGCGTTTCGTAGAAGCCACTCGACTTCTGTGCAAGCCTTGTATTACACACCACGAGATAGAACAGGCACACAGGAAACTATTGCACTTTTGTAAGAGCACAGAGCTCCAGTTCGGTTCTGATTTCATTACCCCAAACATGCATCTACATCTCCATTTAAAGGAGTGTCTCCGGGAGTATGGTCCAGCTCCCAGTACTTGGCTGTTCAGTTTTGAGCGGTATAATGGTTACTTGGGGGATGTGCCGACTAACAATCGCCAGATAGAGAAACAATTGTTTGAGAGGTTTCACAGGATGAGTCGTGTCAGTCAGGCGCGCGCCGAAATGCCGTCCAAACACGAGGGGAAATTTGGCAAACACTGCCAGCTGGGAGAAGGAGAGAAGAAAGCAAGAACGGTCCTGGAAACACTCGATGTACCCAATGAGCGAGATTTCGCGCAGTGCGAGAGCCTATGGAGTCTCCCCGACGGCTTCGAGACATTTAGAGGAGAAAATGTGTGGATCGACTCGGACGATCTTGAGCTGCTCAAAAAAACATACAAAAAGATGTACCCCACAGAACCGGAGATCCTAGAGAAGTCATTTCTGCCTTCAGTTTACGTGAAGTCTAAAGTCGCAAAATATGGCCCCATGACTTATTCCAGCACAAATTCCAGCAGTGGTAAAAAGTTGTCTAGACTAATGGCAAATTGGTACGACGACGGACAGACTGACCCCCGGGAGCGACCGTGCATCGCCACCCACTACATGAAACATTACATACAATGTAATGCAACCGGGCAGAAGAGGCAACATGTGTTTGCAGCTGTGAAGTGGTACCGACCCAGCACCGTCGATTCCAGATACATAAGTCCTTATACAATGTGGCACAAGGAAAAGTTCGAGCAACCTTCATGGGCATCTTTCCTGCCTGTTATGCGGATAAGTGGACATTTTGGATATGTGGTTGAACAAGAAAATATGATCGTATGTCCCCTTCGGCGCCACGACTTCTTGTAGATCTAGAGGACCTATAGATATATATAACGAACTCGTGCACGTAGTGTCCGAAATTAAGCTGAAAACGTATGCATCATTAATGAGATTGTGCACCACAAATATTGGATATGCACCCCCCGATATATGGGAATGAAAAAATTCCATGAGAAGTGTGCACATGTATAAAAAAATGTGCAAACCTTAAAAATAACGCACCTGGCAGTGAGTGTGCAGAATCACGAGTGTGAGTGTGCAGATCTAGACTCACGAGTGTGAGTGTGATCCCCGGGTGAAGGCCTATAGGCCCGGCCTATAGGGTGCAGCAGCTTAATTTCGGACAATGTCCGGTGTTTTATATGCATTGTTAGGATTATGTGATTTAGACGCTTTTGCCAACAAAAGCAACATTTTTTTATTAGGAATAATTATATTACGCCCTAAACCTTATAATGTGACTACTTTCAAATTTAAAATAAAAGGTAGGAAATTACTTCGCAAGGTTACGGTGCCAGGATGTGCGACTTTGAGGTACGTTTTCTGAAGTTATTTCACAGGCTGGGGGTGTGGGGCCGTGTGCATTTACGGGTGGTTTCTTGAGTCAGGTGTCAGGACGTGCACATCCAGCTGCCAGGGCTGCGCTGCGCGAGCGACACCTTATGTAACACCTGACACCGGTCGCTCAGGCTGCTCGGCTGACCTAGATGGCCCCTCATTACCCTGCCCCCCGGGGGGGTCGGGGGGGGGGGGGGGGGGGCACCAGCTTTATAAGGAGGTGCCCACCACGTGCACACACACAGTCCCGCGCCAGCCTCACGACCATAAAAGCCGTACGTACGCAGAAGTTTGCTGATATTAAACACAAGCACCACATTGTGAACAATGGCGACCGCGCAGAAAACCCGGTAGGTGAATCAGATAACTTGCCTATAATTTGATAAGATAACATGCCTATATAGAGAAGTAGTGTTTTTTCAGGCTTTGCGGGAGAATGACTTGGGGGTTACACTTCCATATAATTATAGAGTGTTTGTTAACAAATGTATAATTGTGTGGATAATAGCTGTTACGTTTGGTAGATATTTTCCTTTTTTTTTCGTTTTCTCCCCATACACGTAGATAACCAATTCCAGACACTTAAAGGTTGTTTTTTTTGGCTCATTCAAGCAACCATGTGCGGTCGGAGGAGGAAGAGGAATCCCAGGCATGGACACCGCGTGAGGAGAAAAATATTGAAGAGGAGGAAACGATCTGGACGGAACCCGAATGGACCGAGTGCGCGCCCCTGTTCACCCCTAAGTAGGTTTAAATTGTTCAACACTGTTGCAATTGATGGACAGGGATGGAAGAGAAGCATGGAAAGAAAATTATTAACTTACTATCTGGTAGGATGACTATCGTCATGCCAAATAATGCACACTGTCTAAAACCCGACGACGGACTCGCGGTCGGACATAGTTGTGGTCGCTCGAATTCATGTAACATGCTGAAACAACAGGCTCTTTTTTGGACATTTTAAAAATTGCAAATTTGTCAGACTGGCACAATAACATGAAATAGAGATTGGATGAGAAAAATTGAGATGCCGATGATTTGGTAGTTTCGACCACCTATGTTGAAATGATGGACGGTGTGATGATTTTTGAAATTTTTTCCAGGACGCACGACCAACAACAGCTCCCGGACGGCCCATCAGAGTGGACGTGCGTCTACTGTTCGGAGGATCCGACCCAGGTTGGTACATTTGTATTTACACGATGAAGCTAAGTGGGAAATAAAACATGTAAGCGTATGAAGGGAAATATGTATAAACAAAACAAAATGATGAGTGGGGCGATTTCACGAGTACAATTGTTCTGAAATTTGCCAATATTACGAGGGACACGCTGGTATGTAGTAAGTGCAAAATTGACTTTTGCACATTTAACTATAACCACACAATTTTTTTCAGGAGCAGGAGGAGTACTTAACGGACCAAAGGTGGAAGGCGATGGAAACGTTTGCCGAAGACCAACACGCCACACAACCGCAGGCCATATTCTTGGATGGCAACTACAGGTACGCCGGGTTTTTTTTTCATAATAAATAATATTATATAGCGACAATGATTTTCGATGATGCTACTAGGCAAAAAATAACGAGGGCATAGAATCTTGATGTTGACGTTGGAGTGAACGCCGAATTTCGTACGGTTACTAAAAATTGTGATTGATGATGGTCCGATTAGTTCGTGCACACAATTTAAAAAAATGTGTATTTAAACATGCCTCCGTAATATTTCAGAATGTACTTGGTCTGCAACTACTGCGGCCGGTGCTACCACGCCGACTGTGAGGGGGGCGAGCCTGCCAGCATCATGTGCTCCGAGGTGTTGTGCGAGTGGTGCGCCGAGGATAAAGATTAATAGAATCGATTCAGCAATAAAATAGTACACTAGATTTTAACTACACTTTGTGTCAAATGTCCTTTTATTTTTGTTTTTATACAGTAACACTAGCTATAGGTTAGAATTTACCTTAAATCACAGCTTCACGCTAAACTATGTTTTTTGTGTGTACCTGGCAGTCTACGGCCGATCGTACAGAGTATATTGAACAGATAATGTGAGTCATAATATATGTTTCATCTAAATTTACAAATATACTAGATCAGAGTGAAACACAGTCTTTTAATGCCTACTAACTTCTAAGTACAGTGAGAGTAGAACACTGGTAAAGCGCGGCCATCAAATACAACCCACATTCCCCGTATAGGTCTAGAGGCATAGAAACTTTGCTAAATCTGAGGGGTTCCAGAGACCCCCTAATTTGGATAATTCCCTTTATTGGTAGTTTTAATTGCGTAAAATTTGAGAAATCGGAGGGGGGTCAACCGAACATGGGGACCCCCCCCCCCCCCCCCTTCAATACATTCTGCTACAGACTGCAGGCTTTAAGCCGGATGGCAGGTGCACACCCCTGTAACGACCAACAGAGAGCTCCTCTCAGACTGGGGCAAATTAAACTCATGGGGCAAACTGCGACACAGCTCAGAATCCGTCCCAATCATCGGTTGAGACCGGGGTTTACTTACGCAGTGCAACGGGGCGTGGTGGGGCGTGGCCCGGTAAGGGTTACACCGTCAGGCGGTCTCTGGGTCGGGCACCCGGGTCGGACCCTGGAGATTAATCCTCCATCACGCAGGGCTCTCTCCCTCACTCCCTCCCAGTCTATCCCGACAGATTACTAGTTTTAGCGGGGCAGGAGCCTTGATTTGTGAAGACGTGGAGAAATGGCAATGTTTGACCCCATCGTAAGGCCCGTGGAGGAACCTACCCGTCGGAAAATCAATCACCTGCAGCATCAAGTCGGCGGTAAAATGGATAAGTCATTTCACCGGCGACCTGATGTGTTTTCTCTGCACGGGTTCGAATCCTGTAAATGCCTGGGTAAACTTGACGTATCGTCCGTCATACGGCAATACGCCTTTTTTCTGTTCATAATTTTAAAGTGTCATTATTATTGTACTATTTTATATCAATATTATCTAATTCACGAATATGTCTTGGTAGGGAAAACCAGTGTTTAGCACCCCTGTAATAAGCTAAGGGGATTTCCAGAGATGAAAGTGGTCCATGAGAAAAAAAAAGTGTAAATTCATCCTCGAAGAATTGCATGCATTTACGGGAGGGTCGAGTATTAACATATTATTATTTGTTTAATTCTCCGAATTTTGTATTTATCTTAATTATTGCTCATTTTTGACTTTAAACATATCAATTTGTTCACAATTATGTTAAAGAATGTTTTCCGTAGAAAAAATCCTACTTTGATTTATGATTTCAGACTTTTCTATCATCACTGTCGGAATAATTTAATGCTCCACAGGACAGAGACCACATGCTGTGTCTATCGCCCAACCCCCGTTCTTCCCCCACATCACATAACCATCTGCAGCTGGTCACCAGACACCCCTGACCACAGGGCTACCCATGACGGGGATAAGACTACAAATTCAGAATATAAAACTATAAATATTTCATATGGAAAAAAAAACAAAATACGTACATTTTCCTTGGTGTTAGGACTAAGAATGAACAATATATACAAATGCTCAGTACATTCTGATGTGAAATTAGTTTCTGAAATTAAAGTGTGAACAAAATGTTGCATAAATTTATATTTGCAATTCCAATGGGACTCCCCATATGAATCCGATCCTCCACTTTCTCCTTTTCCACTTCATACTGGGAAGGGGGCCCTTTCAAGGATACTACCCACTGCCAAACTACCGCCCGCCCCTTCTTTTTCTCACCGATCCCTCCTAAATTCTAGTTGACCACGTGCACCTCTTGTTTATGGCCCTAGACCCTTAAATTCGAGACGGCGACATGGCCCTTTTTGGGCTTAGTGACATGGGACAGGGCTAATTCTTAAATTCGACAGGGCGACATGGATGTTTCTTAAAATTGACATGCGACATTGGGACCCCCCCCATCAAGGGCCCCTTGTTTGTCAGGGAAGACTCACATCACCGCCCCCAAAATTCTGGTTCTGTACATGTCAGTACCAGGAAATATGCCTAAATACCCCAAACTGCTTAATCTAATAATACTGGGTATGCAGAAGGTTTAATTCAGTTTGGCAGGTATCCAAGTCTATCAATACTAGACTTTATCTCTTGATGGCTCCTGGTTGATATGTTTAAATCCATACAGTCAATTTCACTAAGCTACGATCTGTTCATACCGGTGGGTATTTGGATGGTCCCTAGCCCGGGTAAGTTAAGCAACATTGAGACCGGTTGTTACTTGGATGGTGGCCTGCCCGTGTTCGAATCCCCATTTGAATACATTTTTTTCGTTCATGGTCGTCCTGGTTTCAATTTAATCCACCAGGTGTCGCTGGAGGAAAGATCAGTCTACACTATCACTCTGCCACCTCGACGCTCGCTAACTGCGAATCATGGATGACGATTCTGGCGCGGAGGGGTCATTCGCCGCAGATTGTCTACACTATACTAGAAGTAGGATGCGGTGTATTGCATCAGTCCTGTGGTTCGGATATAAAAGGCCTCTATCGGCCACAACCGTCCGGCGAGCCGTGACGCTGGGCCACTAATGAATTATTCGAGCCCCTCGTGGGTTCGACCCCCACTAGATTCGTTAGGCCCGGCCTAACAAAACGATTGTCGTTTCCCCAGCGTCAACATGACACTCGCCACTTTTGTGAGTTTTTACTATAATATGTATTGAAACCAGATATATATATACGTTGATAAGTTTGAGACATAAATCTGTACGATTCAAAACATGTCAATATCCCACCCCCCCGCTTTCCTCCATTAATTACACTTAGGCCTACAGAATACCTTTGGATACAGGTTGTCAGATTAACTGTGAGAGGAAAGCGCATTAATGGAATTAACACGTTGAAGCTGGAAAGGGGGGATTGTTTTGTTAAAGCTGCAACTACTGCAATGGAATAGATTTTCGATGATGCTACTAGGCAAAAAATAACGAGGGCATAGAATCTTATATGTGTACCTTTTGTGTGTACCTGGCAGTCTACGGCCGATCGGACAGAGTATATTGAACAGATAATGTGAGTCATAATATATGTTTCATCTAAATTTACAAATATACTAGATCAGAGTGAAACACAGTCTTTTAATGCCTACTAACTTCTAAGTACAGTGAGAGTAGAACACTGGTAAAGCGCGGCCATCAAATACAACCCACATTCCCCGTATAGGTCTATAGGCATAGAAACTTTGCTAAATCTGAGGGGTTCCAGAGACCCCCTAATTTGGATAATTCCCTTTATTGGTAGTTTAATTGCGTAAAATTTGAGAAATCGGAGGGGGGTCAACCGAACATGGGGACCCCCCCCCCCACTCCCGCCCTGAGGGGGGGGGGGGGGCGGGGGGGAACTGGATACGCCACTGCTGGCAATTATATTGGTGCCTGAATGGAGTGTGGGTACGTTAAGACGCCGAGAAGGTTGGGCGTGTGAAGAGAACTATGAGCGGATGGGACTATTGTGACACAATATAGTTAACACCCCCTGACTTACACTTATATACACGCCAGAAGGGCAAGGGAAACTTTGAGGTGGGCGCAAAAGTATTACCTAACACGCCCACTGCTATGGGTGGTATAATGATACTATGATTTTTCAGGGATAATCGTGGAGTAAGACTTACACTCCTTGACACGTTTTAGAGGAAGTGGTTTCAGACAAGCCCGAGCCTGTCGAATGTATGAGTTCAAATTCTTCCCGTGAATGTCTCAACTTCTCTTGCTCAGTGGGTTTCCCCCCTTTACCATTTATGTGGGTGTTTCACAACATTCATAACTATAAAAACTGCGCCGGGGGTCTCTTTTATAATATAGTGCTTAATAGTAATGCTTAATGTGAGAGTGAGCGGGATGGTATTGCTTATAATAAATCGGCGTCTTTATAAAGGGTAAGCTAGCTTAAGTAGAGTACTGTAGAGGTACTCCCTGCTGGATACAATATCCACACAGTAACTTTGGACAATCTAGGAGAGAAGAGCCACACAGTCAAATACAGTGTCAACCTTTTATTAATTCCTAGTTTACAATTATATATATATATATCTCAATAATTGGTCAGAATACAGTGAGTGATACCAAGTACAACAACCACACAACACTCCAGTCTGAGTGCTTACCTCAATACTTCTATGAACCCTGGACTGCTGGTGATAAGTGCTGAACGTGCTGTTCATCTACCGGTCTTGGGTCCACTCTTGAAGTCTTGGGTAGAGCTGTCGGCTGGGTCTCAGACCGGTCGTGTGTGGAGTTGGAGCCTCAGGGAAGACTGTCTGTAGGAGGCAACTGAGCCTCCTTATATACTCCTATTAGAGGGGAGTTTCACAACTATTTCAGAGGGGAGTTTCATAACTATTTCACAATGTATCTCCTCCATGACAGTGTGCCATTTTGGAATCCATGTTGTTTCATCAGGGACCCTCCATGTTGTTGCGCCATGGCGCCTCCATCTTGTTGCGACATGGAGTCTCCATCTTGTTGCGACATGGGGAGGGGTCCATTACTCAGACATTTTGTAACAGATCAGAGGCCTTTCTGTGGGTATTCCCCACAGGGCTGGCCTCTCAGATGATATAACACAGAGTTTGATGGAAGTGAGTCGGTCTAGAGTGCTACTCCCGTAGAGTATAGGGTATTTATACTATTTGTGTTCAGGGGAATCTATTGGTCCCGACACAAAA
>CAKZFK010000226.1:0-18371 GCA_936440205.1 Lepidonotus clava | reverse complement strand
CGATGTGGTATAGACGGGAACGATTCCCGTCTATCCTCCCCAACGATTGGGTGATTCCCCGAAAGGCGATTTTTTCGGGAATTACTAACAAAGTTTCGTTTATTTTGTCGGAACCTACACGTTACACTGTAAATGCACGATGCGTTTACAGTGCGGGCGCTCCCATTGCTGGCAACGGCCAAGTAATTGGTTGAGCGCCCACAACCGCGTTACACTGTAAATGCACGATGCGTTTACAGTGCGGGCGCTCCCATTGCTGGCAACGGCCGGGCAATTGGTTGAGCGCCCGCAACCGCCACTGTCAGCAACTGTAATAGTGGCAACGATGCCTGCTGACAGGGGGCAACGGCACGATGCCGATTGGGCGCGCTCTCCCGGGCCTGGCGCACGGCGCCCGGTGCCCGGTTGAGGATTCGCCCTCGTAGTTCCCGTTGCGCACGGGCGGTCCCGGGTGAACCGTTCACCCGACGTTGGCCACGTGTCGGGATCGCCCAACCGCCTCCCGTGTTGGCGTGCGCCTCAACCGGTTGAGTAGTATTTAGTCGTAGCGCTAGACTTTATCGTAAAGCAAGCAACAAGCAGGGCACCACGACGGTGCTCTGGGCCTTCTTTTTCCGTGCCGCTCTCGAGTTCGCGCACAAGCTCCCCTTCCGGTAGGGTATTGAGCCACGCATCGGTGCGTCGAGGTCCCGCGGCTCGCCGTCGTAGTCGCGTTGGCAACGTTGCCTCGCGCGCGTCGGGCGTCCGTCGGTCTGGTCTCCGGCCGTCCCGTGTTCGCTCTGCCCGACCTTCCGTCCCCGCTCTACCACACCCCCAGCTACCGAAGCTTTCCTTTTCCTTTTCCTTTTGTTCCGTTCCCGTGTTCGAACCCACACGACGTGGTCGACCGGTAGGTCCCTAGAGAACGATTCTCTATACCACACTGGTCTCCCGACCTAGAACCGTGTCCGTGTGGTTTCGACGACCGACGTCGGTTTCCGTTCCGTCTACCGCCCTTCCGTTGGGCCCTTCCACGACTGGAAGTACGCTTCGTCAGCGTCATGACCGATGTCGACACCGGTGCAGCCTTCGGGCTGCTGGCGGCTACAGGGCCGTCGAGTGCCGACGCGGCCGCCGTACCATCACAGACCTCCGCTGGTCCTCCCACGACGACTCATCCGCCTCCTCTATCGAGAGTGACGGCGACGTCAGGAGCGACCTCCGAGTTCGACGTTCACGGCGCTCCGTGGAAGACGATGCGCATCGTGCCACCCGAGACTCTCGAACGAGTCTTCACCGGCAACTCGTTTACGCCGAGTGAGCTGCGCAGTCTCTACGACGAGATGCTGATCGCGATCGATCAATCCTTGGATTCGTTCCAGGGACCGATGGCGGAATCGTACGCCCAGTGCTCCCGATGGGCCCGACGACTGGACAACAGACGAGTGGCTGACATCGACGTCTCCCTCCAGTTGCTGAAGCGGCTGGTCTATGCGTTCGAAGACCACCTGACCGCGATAGAGTGCGCCCCACTGCACCCCTCGAGGGTGCACCAGGATCCGGTCCTGCTGAGGGGCCGCAGCTCTCGCGATCAGGACTCCGGACCGCAGAACCACCGCGTCGTACACCCCCCTCCGATGGGGCAGCCCGACGTACTTGGCGTTGGCATCGTGCCTCAACCATTATCAAGCAGGACGGAACCGAGTCCGTCCCACCACCATCGACCGGGGCCCCCTCGCTGGGGGCCACAACAGAAACTACATCTGGACACGACGTCCAGTGCAGTACAACTAACGGGAATCGACCTCGCGTCGTTGAACCCCGCTGTGTTCCGATACGTCGAGGACCCGAGGCTACCGCAAGCCATGCATCTGGACACGATGTCCAGTGCAGTAGAACCAACTGAAATCGACTTCGCGTCGTTTAACCCAGCGGTTTTCCAGTACCTTGAGGCCCCGACGGCCTCGGTACCGCAAGACCCGTCCAGCGCCGATGCGCCATTCCCGTCACACTTCCCGACGGATACCGCGTCGCCATGTGCCCCTCAACGACAGGCGGCACAGCGCGTACTGCCCCGAGCGCGAACGAAGCAAGGGGCAGTCCGTTGCTGAACGACATGGAGTCGTCCACCAAGGAGCAAGGTCACGATGACCGTGCCCGCATCGGCCCGAACCACCCTCCCCTCTTCACCGTGAAGATCGCGGAACCCCGAACCGGAATTGGAGACAAGGTCGTCGCATTGACCAACGTAGTCACGGTGACTCCGGAAGGCACGAGGTCGACGAAAACGTTTTCGGAGACCAAGATCGTCGCTGATCGACCGCAACGCAGCACTAGCGTCAGTACGGGGACGATCGATAACCCGGACTGGCGCTATGATCATCGTGATCACGGGCCCGCAGAGCTTGCGCACTCGTCCGAAAACGAAGCACCCATACCGAGTGGTGACGACAACCACTCGGTGATGTACAAGGACGACTTGACGGAAGTCGTTTCGTTAGACTCAACGAGAGTCCGTCCCGAAAGAGAGCCTCCCGATGCCATCAACGACCATCGTGATCTAGAGCCCGCAGTGCTCGTGCACTTGAGTGTGGACGAGGACTCGTCCGATGACGAGATACCCTTCGCGAGTGGTCACGACGACCACTCGGCGAAGGACCATGACGGCTTGAAGGAGGTGGATCCGCTCGCCGCAACGGGGGTCCGTCCCGACAGGGAGCCCCCTGACGTCAACACCAACCATCGATCGCGATGGGTTGTTCGAGCAAGTAGGTGCATGCCGACGCACTTACTAGACCCCGTCACGATGACGGGTGAGAAACCGACGGTCTACAAAAAAAGGCACTCCGTAGTCAACAACCGCTTCCACTACCGCCGGACCGACGATGGAAACGTGTGCCCCGACGTCAGGTGGGTTGGCTATCGAGAGCCGACCTGGGAACCACGGTCCCACATTCCGGAGGAGCTCGTCTCACGTTACTTCCGTACGCTCCGACGACGCGCGGACAGACGACTCCCGGCGTAGCGCACGATGCGCACCATCTCGCCCCCCCCTATGTCGTTACGTTGACATAAGGAGCCCCTCCTCAGTGCACGATGCTTGAGGAGGGGGCAAACTTCGCAGCGTACAAAGTTGGAACGGACCCGCGGTGACCCGGACAGTCCGTTGCCGCGATACGCCCGAAATTTACCCGCGCCGACACTGTCCGATACAGTAATGCTTCCGTATCGCAACAGCACGACGCTGGCGCGACGGGGAAACCTGCCGCACGACGCAGCAGGTACCCGACGCAGGGGCCCGCATTACGATACACGGACAACGTCGGACAGTAGGGGAACCAACGCCGGTCCCCCCTAACGCAACGCTAACGAGAACGCCCGCCTGGTATACCGGAACACCGAGGAATTGATGCTGCCAAGGAGGCGCGAGGCATCTCAAGTTTTCCGTTTGTCCGACGCGTGACGCGTCGATGCAAAAACCCACGATGGTTCCTGCCACACCATCGAGGTAGGGGAAGTCGTCTCCGGTTACGTTAATGCGAAGCCCCGCCCTCAATGCACGATGCATGAGGACGGGGCACACCTTGTCACGATGACACAACGGATCCGTATTGTGCCCAAGGGCACGATAAGCCCGGCGACAAGCACGAGGCTTACAAACTACGCAACCCGCTGCACGATGCAGTGGCGGCCCGACGTACTCGCGAACGCAGCGCCGAGCAGTTGCCACGATGGTACGCGGAAACGGTGAACCGAATGCCGATGTTCGTCCGTCGACACGGGAATACTCCGAAGAAGCACGATGCTTACGCAAATAGTAACTTGCCCGAAGCAGCAGGTGCTAACCGCTGTTCACGTTACCGAGAACGCTCCACGATGGAACGTTCCCCTCGTGGGCCAGTACGCGGAAAGCCTGAGCCGGCCACCGAAGCGCGACGCACATCCCGTCGGACATTTGGCCGTACACGCACGATGCATCGCGATAGCAACCCACGATGGGTTCCTCATCGAAGTGGTAGGGATCGTCCCGCACAACCCGTCGCATCTCACGCTTGAGATCCGGACACGCTCCCACCTCGGCACGACGCCGAGGCGGGACGGACAACCCGTTGCGACGAACTCAAAATGGTGTCCGATGACACTGAGTGAACGCTCACTCCACGACGGAAAGTTCCCTTCGTGGGCCGGAAAACGTGCAAGGCCCGACGTTGCCATCGTGGCAGGGTCCGTCTCGCGATAAGTCCGAGCGTACAAGTCAGGAACCCACGATGGGTTCCTCACACCCTTGCAACGAGCAAGGATGGAACGGGCCCGCGATAACCCGTGCATTTCGTTGCCACAATATTCCGATACAGTAACGCTGCTGTACCGCGACAGCACGATGCTGACACAACGGAAGACCGACGGTACGACGCAGTAGGGGGGAGGGTGTTTTTCACATAACGCTCCGTTACCCCCTCGTGCACCGGAACACGAACAGGTTGGTGCCTGCCATCGTGGCAGAACACCGGCGAAGACTCGCACGATGCGTCAATGTCAAGGCCCACGATGGGTCCCTCCCCACCATCGAGGTAGAGGGAGTCGTCTCCCGTTACGTTAATACGAAGTCCCGCCCTCAATGCCCGATGCATGAGGACGGGACACGCCTTGTCACGATGACACAAGCGGGCCCGTATTGGTCCAAGGTCACGTTAAGCCCGACGTGCTCACGAACGAAGCGCCGAGCAGTTGCCACGATGGCACGCGGAAACGGTGAACCGAATGCCGACATCCGCCCGTCGACACGGGAATACCCCGAAACGGACAAGTCGTTACGACGGACCCGCGAGGTGTCCGATGACACTGTGACCCGCCACCAAGCACGATGCTGGTGAAAAGGGGAACCTGCCGCACGAAGCGGCAGGCGCCCCACGTTGTTTCCGCACATAGGCCGGCGATACCATCGTGGTAGGAGACGGCTCACGATGAGTCCGAACGGGACACTCAGGACCGCCCACGATGGGTTACGCCACAACACCGATGTTGGGCGACACGCCACCGGGAACGACCCCGAATAACGAATGATGGTGCCTGCCATCGTGGCAGGACACCGACCCGGGCCCGCACAACGTGGGGAGGCCAGAACCCACGATGGGTTCACTACACTGCTGAGGTGGGGTGAATCGTCACCCACACTCGCCGGAATACGCAGCCGTCCGCGGTGCACGATGCACGAGGAGGGGGCACGAAAAACCCGGCGACAAGCACGATGCTTACGTGAAGGATAACCCACTGCGCCGTGCAGCAGGTGTCCTCGTCCTCAGACGTGAGGCGGACCGAGACTCACGTGCAGCGACGTTCGCTGCACGGCACAGAAGCCAAACGTTGGCGAAAGTATTCCGCGCGCCCCGTTGTCGCACAGCAAAAACCCACGATGGGTTCGTCCCCACCATCGCGGCGGGGGGGGGAGCGGGCCTCGCTCGATGCGAGTATGACGCAGTAGCGCGGGCCGATGCCCGCGCACCTCTACCCGATGCCAATCGTTGGCGCCTCACGCTTGAGGAGAGGGCCGTCGGGGGGCGCCCATCGAGGGCTCCCCCGGTACAACGTTGTACCCAAGCCCGCGTTGACGGAACGCGAGGCGCGCGCAGCGAGTCGCGCCGGGTCAGTTGTACGCCTCAACCCATCGGGGGAGGGGGCACAAAAAATTACGGAAATTAGAATGCTAGAATGCAACCCGCGGGCCCAACGGCAACGATTGCCATTGGGCAATGGCAACGATTGCCAACAAGGACGAATCGAGGCGGCACAATCCCGTGGCACGATGCCCACATCAAAAGCCGGAAGGGCCGGCAGCGAAACGATCACGGGCCCGGAAGCCGCGATCGGCACGCACGGAAGGCAGGAGCCACGATGGCGTAACGCACGTCCGGATCGGGACCAGAAGTTAGCGCACCGCAGCGCGTGGACGGGTGAACGGCTCACCCGGGATCGCCCGGGCGAGCGCCGCCGAGCTACCAACCCACGATGGGTGCGCTCACATCCCGGAGTCCCGACGGCTACAGTAGGAGCACGCACGATGCGTGCTCCTCGCGACGCGACATGACCTGAAGCGCAACCGAAGCGCACGGGCTGCCAACCCACGATGGGTGCGCTCACATCCCGGAGTCCCGACGGCTACAGTAGGAGCACGCACGATGCGTGCTCCTCGCGACGCGACACGACCGGGGAGCGCCCCGAGGTGAAACGATTCACCAAGCGAATGCTACCAACCAGCGAGGTTGGTGCATGTTTCCGAAAAGCTATACGAAGCTACTACTGGCCATCGGGCCCTAACCGCGTCGCCCGAACTACGTACCTAGCCACGACGGCTAGAGGGCGCATAGGGGTCCGGATACCCGGACTTGCGATTGCCCTGCGTGACGTCATCGGGACGATTCGGCGCCGCGGCACCATCACGACTCGGGCCGGCGCCAGTCGAAGCGGCATACGGATCAGGCCACGTACGATCGCGCGCAGCTGGCCTCCTCCCGGACTCCGCATACGGGTCAGGCCAGGCGCGGTTCGACGCACCTGGTACCTTCGTCACCTCCGCATAGGGATCGGGCCGAGCCCTGATCCCCTCATCGCGGGTCGGACCGACCCACCCGCGATGACCCGGTTCCGCCTCCTCGCGGGATCGCTTCCCGAGGACCTCCGACGATCGGAGACGTTCCTCGGCCTCACGGAGCTTCGCCTCGCTCGATGCGAGTTGCTTTTCGAGGGCCAAGGAACGCTCCTTCTCCGAAGCGAGATCCCGCTCGATGCGCGAGTACTCGTCGCCATACCACACGTAGTGGTCGGCAAGGGTATCGATTACCCTGCCCATCGAGGCACTCGGCGGAAGGTGCGTCCGGCTGATCGCCCGATAAGTCCGATCCTTATCGAGGACGGCCCACGGAAGGCGTTTCCCGAGCATGGAACGGTCCAATCGCTCGGGATCGTGCGGGTCGAGATACGTCGCGCGTCCGTCGCTAACGGCAAGCGGTGCCGGATCATTAACGGCAAGCGGTGCCGGATCACTAACGGTGGGCGGTGTCGGGTCACGACGACCACGAGGCACCGCCCCGACTTCACTCCGCGGACGCGCGTACGGGTTCGCAGACGGCGGCGTCGTATCGACACGCGCCGCCTCACCGGGTCCGCCCATCTCCACGAAGGAGGCACGCGGCGCGATACCACCCCCGGAATTGGTCCGCTGACCACCAACACCACGACGGGTTGGCCTTTTCCGGTCGGACCCCTGGGCGCGGCCGTCCCAACGGCTCCAGGTGTCCGACATCGGTCGCCACCCCAGCATCGAGCTGCGGACTCCGGTCGCGAAGTTGACCCGGGAGGAATGAAGATGGCACGATGCCCGGGCGTAGCCAACACTTTCGAAGAGTGAGGCAAACGAGAACCGTCTCTCCGTTAGGGACGGCGGGTCTCCGACCACTTCCAACGGTGGAAAGCGGTAATCCGGATCGGTCCAGAACGGGCGGAGGAACGCGATCAACTCCTTGGACAGGACCCACGCAAACCCGTGACGGATGGCATTGCCGAGGTACGCTCGACCGACCTCGAAGGCGTATTCGACGTCCCGGAAGGATACGTAATGGACCGCGGCGTTCTCGTCGTCGCCTCGTGCGATCGAGAAATAACGGCTCACACGGGGGAGCGGCACGACCAACCCATCGGGGGTCTCGATCTCGGACATCCACCCGGCGCCCCGGAACATCCACGCCTCGATGGCGGGATGAAACACGGACAGGCGGGACACGTCGTATAGGTGCGACCCGACCGAACGGCACGTTGCCCAGTCCCGCTCGTATAGCGACAAGCCCCTCAGGCGCCGGATGCCGTCGACGCTCTTCCGATGCTTCAACTCCACGATGGAGGAAGCGGCCGCACGATGAAGAGCATCGATGCTCAGCAACGGGGATAGTACCGGATCGTCCGGTAGGGCTGAAAACAGCACTCGGGCCGCCGCGTCGATATAGATGACCTCCGCGATGCTTGCGACGAACGTGACATCGCACGGGATTCCGTCGGGCACCACGAAGACGCTGCCCGACGGCATGAACGACGCGAATGCGGAATGGCCGCCGTCATCGTTGACGGCGCTCGCGCAGATCGCCTGCAGACGGACGACGTCAGCCCGGGGAGTCTCGATCGCGAGGACCTCCGCGAGGCGAATCCGGACGCGAGCGCAAGCCCAAGCGGACGCTAACCCCGTCACGTTGACGGGGTTAGACGGGTCTTCAACTCCGAGCGGCGGAGGACCCACCGCGCAATCGTAGCGGCGGAACAGCGGGAAGGTCCGTACCCGGGTCGTCGGCAACGATGCCACGGGGGCTGGCTCAGGCCGGGCCACCGGCGCCAAGGTCCGCTCTCCACGATGGAGCGCGGGCACCGCTCGAAGCGGTGGCGCACCGGGTGGCTCGACGGCTAACGAAGCCGCCCCACTAACCCCGGCCACGACGGCCGGGGGAGCTCCGTTCCGACCGGGTCGGGCAGCAACGAATGCCTCGCCCCTCGAGTCGGAAGTGACCCCGGTCAGGTCCAAACGACGGGCCACCGGACGACGGGGCTGTACGGGATTGGCCTCGATGGCGTCCTCCTCAACGTCCGTGGCGACCACGGGGTCCGGCTCGACCGCCCGAGCGGCTGCCCCGGCCTGCACCGATGCGGCCGGGCGCGCCAGGACCGACTTCGGCATCGCCTTCGCGGCCGCGACCGCCGCACTGGCCAGGGCCACCCGGACGTCCGCCTCCACCGATGGAGGGACGTGACTAGCCGGCGCCGTGAGTGCCGGCTGCGGGGCGGCCACGACGGCCGCCCCGGCATCTAAGGCGTCGCCCGATGGCAACGCCTTCGCGGGGGTGGATGCCACGATGGCTGAACGAAACGATCGGAGTTTCGGGGCCGGCACCGCCACGACGGCGGGCGGCGACGGCGGACGACGCTCCGGTGCCAGCGTAGGCGCCGGAGCCCCACGGACTTCGACAGGGCTCACCCCATCGGGGGGAGGCCCAGTCGACCGCGTACGCGGACCCGCCCGACGGGAGTCACGCGAAGAGGACGACGACTTCGTCATCTCACGATGAGACGGAGCCGCGACACGATGTCAAGCGGAAAACGGAAGGGGCAACGAGCCAACGGAGAAGACGGAGAACGAAAGGAACACCACGCGAAGTTGGTACCGAAGGGGGCGGGGTGCGGGAGACACGATGTCGCTGCACCTCCGGAGCCCCTGAAATACGGCGCGCTGACCAACCGATTGGTACTCGCCCGCCGACGGTTGCCATCGTGGCAACCGTCCCTCGACGACCGACGGGCAGCCTACGTGGCTAAGTCGTCACCCCCGTGGACGGACGCGGCCACGTGGCGTACATTCGGAATCACACCCATCGAGGGTAGCCACTCCCGCGACCGGGACGCTCGCGCTTGAGGAGGGGGCGATGTGGTATAGACGGGAACGATTCCCGTCTATCCTCCCCAACGATTGGGCGATTTCCCGAAAGGCGATTCTTTCGGGAATTACTAACAAAGTTCGTTTATTTTGTCGGAACCTACACGTTACACTGTAAATGCACGATGCGTTTACAGTGCGGGCGCTCCCATTGCTGGCAACGGCCAAGTAATTGGTTGAGCGCCCACCACCGCGTTACACTGTAAATGCACGATGCGTTTACAGTGCGGGCGCTCCCATTGCTGGCAACGGCCGAGTAATTGGTTGAGCGCCCGCAACCGCCACTGTCAGCAACTGTAATAGTGGCAACGATGCCTGCTGACAGGGGGCAACGGCACGATGCCGATTGGGCGCGTTCTCCCGGGCCTGGCGCACGGCGCCCGGTGCCCGGTTGAGGATTCGCCCTCGTAGTTCCCGTTGCGCACGGGCGGTCCCGGGTGAACCGTTCACCCGACGCTGGCCACGTGTCGGGATCGCCCAACCGCCTCCCGAGTTGGCGCGCGCCTCCACCGGTTGAGTAGTATTTAGGCGTAGCACTAGACTTTATCGTAAAGCAAGAAAACAAGCAGGGCACCACGACGGTGCTCTGGGCCTTCTTTTTCCGTGTCGCTCTCGAGTTCGCGCACAAGCTCCCCTTCCGGTAGGGTATTGAGCCACGCATCGGTGCGTCGAGGTCCCGCGGCTCGCCGTCGTAGTCGCGTTGGCAACGTTGCCTCGCGCGCGTCGGGCGTCCGTCGGTCTGGTCTCCGGCCGTCCCGTGTTCGCTCTGCCCGACCTTCCGTCCCCGCTCTACCACACCCCCAGCTACCGAAGCTTTCCTTTTCCTTTTCCTTTTGTTCCGTTCCCGTGTTCGAACCCACACGACGTGGTCGACCGGTAGGTCCCTAGAGAACGATTCTCTATACCACACTGGTCTCCCGACCTAGAACCGTGTCCGTGTGGTTTCGACGACCGACGTCGGTTTCCGTCCCGTCTACCGCCCGTCCTTTGGGCCCGTCTACGACTGAAACTACGACCCGTTGTCCGTAATGACCGAGAACGATTCCGGTGCACCGCCTGCGGTGCTGGCGGCTACCGTGCCGCCGCGAGTCGACTCGGCCTCCGTGGCCTCGCAGACCTCGGAAGGTCTCCCGCCGACGATTTATCCGCCTCCTCCTCCGCGAGTGACGGCGCCGTCCGGAGCGACCTCCACGTCGGTGGGCTACGGTGTCCCGTGGAAAACGCTACGCATCGTGCCAAGCGAGACCATCGAAAAGGTCTTTAGCGGCAGCTCGGTCACACCGAGTGACATGCGCGTTCTCTACGATGAGATTCTCTCTGCTATCGAAGCATCGTTCGATATGCTGCAGGGATCTATTGCGGAGTCGTATACTCAGTGCTACCATTGGGTCCGAAAACTGGACGACGGACGAGTCGCAGACATCGATGTCTCCCTCAAGATGCTTCAGAGGCTGGTCTACGCGTTCGAGGACCGCCTGAACACGATCGACCTCCGAACCCCGCATCCTCCGATGATGCGCCAGGATCCGGTCCTGACGAACGTTCGAGGTCCACGCGTTCCGGGCACCCCCACGCAGGGACGAGCCAACCGTGGCATCAACCCCGTTCCCGGCGAGGCCGTCGGACCTCGCCGAGTCCTATGTCCGACTCCGACACAATCCCCGCTACCGAAGACCGATGTCTGGTATGGTGCCGATGCACCCGACCTTACACTCCCACCGTTGGGTACGAATCCCCCTTACGTCCGCTTTCCAACCCCCCATCGTGGGGGGCCTTCCAGCCCTTCGAATGGTCCGGGTCCGTTACCCGTTGACGCCCCCGGTGGAGCAGGTGTTTACTCCGATATAAACCCCGCGGCTTTCCATCCGAGTATGTTGGCACCGATGCCAACAAGCAACCAACAAGGCCCATCGACGGGCCCCCCAGTCCAGTCGTTCTGGCACTGGGGGCCGCTGATGAGTGGCGTCGAACCGTTGACGACGCTCATCCCGGACTTCGCGCGAGCAATCGATTACCGCGCGTACCGACTGTACGACACGCAGTCGTACAGTAACTTGGGGGGGATCCACGGTGGAAACACCCCCAAGATCGTGAGCCGGATCCGTGGGCTCATTCCCCGACTATCGAAGTTCGAGGGGAAAGAGCCCATTCAAGTCCTATCGTTCCTCCGGGATATGCGGCAGGGACTCAACGGGGTCCGCCTTAACGAAGGAGCCGCGGTCCGAATGATCTCCTGGTTCCTCGATGGAACCGCCCTTCAGGTGTACTCCCACTACGCGGTTAGTGGAGTGCGATCGACGCGGGGCCAGGCCATTACGTGGCCCGGGGTCATCAACGTGTTGTTGGAACGATTCCTCACGGACGACGTCATCTCGGATGCTCACAATCGCGTGATTACCGCAGCCCAAGGGCAGTCCGAAACCGAATTGGACTTTGCCGCCCGCCTCGAGGGCTACGCCGATGCGTGTTCCGGAGTCTATACGGACGAGACCCTAACGCACCACTTCGTACGTGGTTTGCTCCCGACAACCCAAGCCATCGTGGCCGATAGGGTTCGGAGGTTGACAAGGGCGGAGCAACGTAACTTCGCCAGTGTCCGACGTATAGCCCATGCGGAGGGCACAACGTATCGGGCCCGCGCGCGCGTCACGATGGCGTCGCATAAGTCGCCAACCATCCGCGGAAGGAGTTCCGGATCGCCCGGGTCGAGCAAGATGTTACTGGTCAACGATGACAGTTACTCCGCGGAGCCGATGCTCTACATCCCCAACGAGGGGCAAGGTGAATACGAAGGGACCGATCCCGTTTTTGCCATCCCGATGATGGCTTCGTCATCGTCGACGAACCCCCCACCATCAACGCCTGAGGTAGGGGGAACTCCCGTGATCGATATCACGACGCGGATCGAGAAGTGCGTCCCGGCACGGATACCTCCCCTGACACGCGAACAGGAGGAGGCTGCACGAAGCATGATTCCGACGAACCAGGACGCATGGGCTTGTTGGCTCTGTCGAGAGCACGGCCACCTCATGTACTCGTGCCCGTTCCTAACGAAGGAACAGCAACTGTACACCGCGTACCGGAACTTCATGTACCAAGCGGAGAAACGCCCCGACCGTCAGGGCGTTTACCGAGCGCTCGCTGCACAAGAGTCCGGCGGTCGACCGCAACCCACGATGGGTGGTCCCCCAGTTCATCGACCGAACTTCAGGGGCGACCGCGGCGGGTACGGCCCCCGACGGGGCGATTCCCGTCCGCATCGCGGAAACCGTCACGTGACCTTCGACACGCGCCGCCAAGGATCGTCCTACGGGCAGACGCGCGTCGTTCCGCGCGGGCATCGTCAGCCGGTGATGGTCGTGCCCGAGTATCTGACCGTCGCTGAGGCCCGCGATTGGGTTCCGACGGAGTTACCAACGGCACCCCCAATGGCAACGCCCACGATGGGAAGCCAGGGTGAAGGTCCGCAATCCGAGGCTACCCCGATAGGTAGCCCGGACGGTAGATCGTCTACCGCCGATGAGTCATCGGACTCGGAAAAAGAATAAAGACGGAATTCGCTTTGGGATCGCAATCCCCGTCTTCAGAAAACCCGCAAGATCCCCGGCCATACGGGCCCCCGTCACGACAAAAAAGGGCAGACGATCTGCCCGATTTTGTGAAACGATTTCGGCAACGGAAAAGGCGGCGTTCGAAACGCAGCCGAGCCTCCCCGCGGAAACCCGAAACGTACGGGCCGATACTGGTCACGATTGACCAGGAACGAAAGCCCGCAACCACCGATGGTTATGTGTGCGTGATGACGTCGGACCTCTACATGATCACTGGGTCGGTCGGTACCGATCCCAGTGTCATGGAGCCGCATACGATTGCGGTCGACACCTGCGCGGGGTACAACCTGATCGCTCGGAGCGCTCTCCCAAACGGTTGGGAGAGGGGTGTGTCGACGCTGACGACCTCGCCACGATTGGCGGGCGCGGACCGGACTCCGTTGGATCTCAAGGGCATCGTGCACTTGTCCACGCGGTTGGGTAACGTTACCTACCGTGTTCCGTACGTGATCGCGGAATCGCTCGCGGTCGACGTGCTGTTGGGAACGGCGTTTATCGATACGCATTTCCGGAGTATAACGATGCCCGGGACGGATGTCCGACGACACATTGTCCTCAAACGAGGGGGAACGATCCCCGTCCTGCATCGGCAGATACCGCTCCCTCACGATGAGGTGAACGCGAATCGGGAAGAGACGAAACCCGGGCTTCCGAAGCGTCACCGCTCGCAGCTCCACGATTGGAGTCACGACACCAAGCCGATCCGACTCAACCGGAGAGTCGTGATCCCGGCGTATTCGCAACGGCTCGTGAACGTCACGACCAGTGCCTGCGGATTGGTACATCTCGAACCGAAGCCGTCACTCCAGTATCGATACGGAGTGAGGCTGACCAACGGGGTACACGAAGTACAACCCGCCAAATCGTTTGGGGTCTTGGTTGCGAACTTTACGGACAAGGACCGGTGCTTACCGAAGCATACCGTCCTGGGGTACGCGACCCGCAACCCGATTGCGATAGTCACTCCGGAACGCGCGATCGCGGAAGAATTCGGAAAGGTCCTAAACCTCACTACCCTCCCAAACGAGGGAGGTAGTACGAAACCGTTGGGGCACGATGCCCCAATCAACCCGAAACTGAAGGGGGCTGCAACGGCAGCCGCCGAGGCCCGGGTAACCCAAGGCGATTGGGAAACCCAGGTCGACCTCTCTACGATAGAGGACGAAGACCAGCGGGAGTCGGTACTCCAGATGCTACGGAAGCACTCCCCGTTATGGGACGGCACCCTCGGGACCATCAATGCTACCGAGCATCGGATCGATCTCGAACCGGGCACGAGGCCCATTCGCTCGATGCCCTATCGACAGGGCCCCGCGATGCGTGAACTCGTCCGGGCGGAGGTGGACAACATGCTTCGTGCAGGGGTAATCGAACCCGCCACCTCGGAATGGGCATCGCCAGTCGTTCTGGCTCCCAAAAAGGACGGGACTCTCCGTTTTTGTGTGGACTACCGACGTCTTAACACGAAAACGCTTTCGGACGCGTACCCGTTGCCCCGTATGGACGACTGTATCGATTCGTTAGGCGACGCTGCCATCTTCTCCACGTTGGATTGCAATAGCAGTTATTGGCAAATCCCGGTCGCCGAGGAGGATCAGGACAAGACGACGTTCACGACATTCCTCGGCACGTATCGATACGTCCTGATGCCATTCGGGCTCAAGAATGCGCCCGCAACGTTCCAGCGGGCGCTGGATATCATCCTATCGAGGGTGAGGTGGCAGTGCTGCCTGGTTTATCTCGACGACGTAATCGTGTTCTCTCAATCGATTGAGGAACACGCCAAGCACTTGGATACGATTCTCACGTTGCTCCGCCATTCGGGCGTTACGCTGAAACTATCGAAGTGTCAGTTCTTCCGGCATCGCGTCGACTACCTGGGGCACGTCATATCCCCAGGTAAGTTAGCAATGGCGAGCGAATCGTCCGCTGCCTTCGCCGATGCGAAGTTTCCGAAAACCTTAACGCAGGTCCGGTCTTTCCTTGGCGCCTGTAACGTTTACAGGCGCTTCGTCAAGGGGTTCGCAACGATTGCCCGCCCGCTCACCGACCTAACGCGGAAGGACGCGGAGCCGGATTACGATAATCCCTCTGACGCGCAGCTCGAAGCGTTCGAGGCGCTCAAGGCCCGATTAGTATCGCCGCCCGTGTTGTGCTTACCGAAGCTGGGGCGGCGGTACATGATCGATACTGACGCATCGGCGTATCAGTTAGGATGCTCGTTGCTCCAGGAACAGCCCGATGGCGAGTTCCGTCCGGTTGGGTATTGGTCGTACAATCTCAACAGTGCCGAACGTAACTACTCCGCAACGGAACGCGAGTGTTACGCAGTGGTGTGGTCGATCACATCACTGCGCCCGTACATCGAAGGTACGAGGTTCACGGTGCGTACGGACCACGATGCCCTTCGTTGGCTGATGTCGCTGACCGATTCGTCCGGTCGACTGACGAGGTGGCGTCTACGACTCGCCGAATTCGATTTCGAGATCGTGTACCGTCCCGGGCGCGTTCACCAAGTGCCCGATGCACTGTCACGCCTCCTCCGACCACACCGCGTGCAGGAGGTAATCGACGACGAAGTCCCGACCTTCGACGTGAAGGCTGACGAACCCATCGATGGGGACGTCAGTACTGCTTCGACAGCGGGGGCAACCGTAGCCACGACGGCCACGGAATCCGTTCTCGTCACGACGCGGGCCACGAGGGCCAAGAAAGCGGCGGTTCCACCGACGTTCGGTGGAACCCGACCACGGCGTAGTGCCCGAGTTGCTACAACGACGCCCGCGCCAGTAGGTGACAACGAGTCACCTGCTGGACAACAACACGAGGTTAACGAACCAAGCGCCACGGGTGATCACGATGACCCACCCGATAAGGATACCGGTGTCCCGGAGCTCCTAGACGACGATGTCTGGGATGACATCGACGATGTCGACCCGTTCGACCTCCAGCGGATCGATCCGAACGAGGAGCCCTCGAATTTGACGGATGTGGCCCCGGTGGACCTTCCCGCACCAATCTCAATCGCTGAGTTGGTAGAGGCACAACGCACCGATGCGTTCTGCCAGTCCGTCCTGACTCGACAATGTCAGGCGAAGGACAAATCCTTCTTCGAGGACAACGACGGGATCCTGCGACGAACGCACCCGTCAATTCCGGAACTCGAGCAAATCGTTTTGCCCGAGACATTGCGACCGAGGTTGCTCACGTTGTGCCACCACTCGTTGTTGGGAGGACATCCGGGACAGAACCGCACGTTCTACACTCTTCGTGAGTCGTATTACTGGCCCCACATGGCTGCTGACGTCGCAGCCACGGTACGGAACTGTCGGCATTGCGCGCGGAATCGCATCCGACTGCGCAGACATCTTCATCGATTGAAGTTGTTCCCGGCGACACGGCCCCTAGAATCGGTCGCGATTGACATTCTGGGGCCGTTACCCAAGACGAAGTCAGGAAAACGATTCCTCTTGGTCATTACGGACCGCTTTACGAAGTTGACGCAGACGGTTGCGCTTCGTACGATATCCGCATACCACGTCGCAGTGGCGTTTTGCGAAGCGTGGGTCTTCAAGTACGGACCCCCGGTGTCCCTACTATCGGATAACGGGAAGCAATTCGCGTCGAAATTCTTCCAGGCCGTATGCCAACTACTCGGATTAACAAACGTGTTCACCTCCGCGTACCACCCCCAAACGAATGGGCAGGTTGAACGATACAACCGGACGATCCTCGCGATGCTACGTAACTTCGTGAACGATAACCAAAACGATTGGGACCGATACGTTTCGGCGCTGACGTACAGCTACAATTGTCACGTGCATCGATCCACGAAGACAACGCCGTTCAGCCTCGTACTGTCCAGACCACCTCCGGAATTCTCGCTAAAGCATCGTGCTTCGACCCGCAAGAAGGCAACAAACGATGTTCGCCATGACTTTATCCAACGATTGGATAAGTCCGTCCAGAAAGCGTACGATTCGCTTCTGCGTGTTCAGGCCCGTTATAAACGCGACTTCGATAAGCGCGTTCGCTCAACCACGAAACGTATCAAGGCCGGCGACTTCGTATTCCTGGACCCCACCGATGGGGTCCAGAAGCCCGGTAAGTTACAGTCCCCCGCAGTGGGACCGTACCGAGTGCTCGTCAACGATAAACGGACACTCATCATCGATCGCGATGGGTTGGTGGAGCGAGTATCCGCAGATCGCTGCATCTACTCGCCCCCACCTCCGGACCCTCAGCCGTCTACGACGACGACGGCTGACTTGGCCGCGAAGGTCACTAACGGGCCCCGATTCGTTGTCGACAAACTGGTCGACCACCGTCAGGACGACGACGGTACGTTCCACTTCCGCGTGAAGTGGGTCGGCTATCGAGAGCCGACCTGGGAACCACGGTCCCATATTCCGGAGGAGCTCGTCTCACGTTACTTCCGTACGCTCCGACGACGCGCGGATAGGCGACTCCCGAGATAACGCACGATGCGTTGACTTCCGCCCACCTGTGCCTTCACGTCGACACAGGAGCACCTCCTCAGTGCACGATGCTCGAGGAGGGGGGCACACTCCGTCACGATGCCAGGACGTAACGAACGCCCAATGTTGGCCCGTCGACACGGTAAGACTCCGGCAAAGCACGATGCTACGCCAGGGATAACCCGCTACACGAAGCAGGTGCCAAACGTTGGCGACGGTTACCCTGGCGAGCGTTCGCCGGAACCCGGAAAGCCGATGCTGCCACGAACGGGAACCCACGATGGGTTCCTCACATCCTTGCAACGAGCAAGGGTGGGACGGACCCGCGATGACCCGTGCATTTCGTTGCCACAATATTCCGATACAGTAACGCTGCTGTACCGCAACAGCACGATGCTGACACAACGGAAGACCGACGGTACGGCGCAGGAGGGGGGAGGGCGTTTTTCACATAACGCTCCGTTACCCCCTCGTGCACCGGAACACGGACGGGTTGGTGCCTGCCATCGTGGCAGAACACCGGCGCAAACTCGCACGATGCGTCAATGTCAAAGCCCACGATGGGTCCTTCCCCACCATCGAGGTAGGGGAAGTCGTCTCCCGTTACGCTAATGCGAAGTCCCGCCCTCAATGCACGATGCATGAGGACGGGACACACCTTGTCACGATGACACAAGCGGGGCGCCGTATTTTTTGTCCAAGGTCACGATAAGCCCGGCGACAAACACGACGCTTACGAACCACGCAATCCGCTGCACGATGCAGTGGCGGCCCGACGTACTCACGAACGTAGCGCCGAGCAGTTGCCACGATGGTACGCGGAAACGGTGAACC
>CAKZFK010000225.1:0-18459 GCA_936440205.1 Lepidonotus clava | reverse complement strand
CTATTTTACCACTGAAGTCAAGTAATTTAACCAATATATTTTTCAAAGGATGGTTATTATCTATCAGAAATATTAATGCAAATTAATCTGAGAGACTACTGATTTCTTCAAGGCTGAAGCAGTGCTTTGTACCAAGCCTTTTTAAAATCAAATAGGTGGAAATTATTTTCAATGACATTGTCAAGGTCTAGTATAGCACATTTTATTGTTGTATCACTCAGAGAGTGCTGTTCCCCAGTATAATTCTCTGTCTTTTAGATAGCCTGACTATCATACGAGAAAAGTATGCATTGTTTGCGGGTCAGTGCCCATCTGGAGGGGGTCGGAAACCGCCCTCGAACACCTCCCAGGAGGCTGTGCTTTTCAGGATTTCCTCTCCGCATCCAGGGGTATCTTTCTATCTTTTCGGTTCGGGTTTTGGTGGCATCGCTGGGCCTGGGGAGTCGCGGATGCGCCTGTCATATACGCCTACATTTTTTTTAGGCCTGGCCACAGATCCCCGGTCTCCATGACCTCCATAACCTCCATAACCTACCTCCACCTCTTCCTGGGAGAATGGTGGAAGCCTCATACCATCCTATTTTACCACTGAAGTCAAGTAATTTAACCAATATATTTTTCAAAGGATGGTTATTATCTATCAGAAATATTAATGCAAATTAATCTGAGAGACTACTGATTTCTTCAAGGCTGAAGCAGTGCTTTGTACCAAGCCTTTTTAAAATCAAATAGGTGGAAATTATTTTCAATGACATTGTCAAGGTCTAGTATAGCACATTTTATTGTTGTATCACTCAGAGAGTGCTGTTCCCCAGTATAATTCTCTGTCTTTTAGATAGCCTGACTATCATACGAGAAAAGTATGCATTGTTTGCGGGTCAGTGCCCATCTGGAGGGGGTCGGAAACCGCCCTCGAACACCTCCCAGGAGGCTGTGCTTTTCAGGATTTCCTCTCCGCATCCAGGGGTATCTTTCTATCTTTTCGGTTCGGGTTTTGGTGGCATCGCTGGGCCTGGGGAGTCGCGGATGCGCCTGTCATATACGCCTACATTTTTTTTAGGCCTGGCCACAGATCCCCGGTCTCCATGACCTCCATAACCTCCATAACCTACCTCCACCTCTTCCTGGGAGAATGGTGGAAGCCTCATACCATCCTATTTTACCACTGAAGTCAAGTAATTTAACCAATATATTTTTCAAAGGATGGTTATTATCTATCAGAAATATTAATGCAAATTAATCTGAGAGACTACTGATTTCTTCAAGGCTGAAGCAGTGCTTTGTACCAAGCCTTTTTAAAATCAAATAGGTGGAAATTATTTTCAATGACATTGTCAAGGTCTAGTATAGCACATTTTATTGTTGTATCACTCAGAGAGTGCTGTTCCCCAGTATAATTCTCTGTCTTTTAGATAGCCTGACTATCATACGAGAAAAGTATGCATTGTTTGCGGGTCAGTGCCCATCTGGAGGGGGTCGGAAACCGCCCTCGAACACCTCCCAGGAGGCTGTGCTTTTCAGGATTTCCTCTCCGCATCCAGGGGTATCTTTCTATCTTTTCGGTTCGGGTTTTGGTGGCATCGCTGGGCCTGGGGAGTCGCGGATGCGCCTGTCATATACGCCTACATTTTTTTTAGGCCTGGCCACAGATCCCCGGTCTCCATGACCTCCATAACCTCCATAACCTACCTCCACCTCTTCCTGGGAGAATGGTGGAAGCCTCATACCATCCTATTTTACCACTGAAGTCAAGTAATTTAACCAATATATTTTTCAAAGGATGGTTATTATCTATCAGAAATATTAATGCAAATTAATCTGAGAGACTACTGATTTCTTCAAGGCTGAAGCAGTGCTTTGTACCAAGCCTTTTTAAAATCAAATAGGTGGAAATTATTTTCAATGACATTGTCAAGGTCTAGTATAGCACATTTTATTGTTGTATCACTCAGAGAGTGCTGTTCCCCAGTATAATTCTCTGTCTTTTAGATAGCCTGACTATCATACGAGAAAAGTATGCATTGTTTGCGGGTCAGTGCCCATCTGGAGGGGGTCGGAAACCGCCCTCGAACACCTCCCAGGAGGCTGTGCTTTTCAGGATTTCCTCTCCGCATCCAGGGGTATCTTTCTATCTTTTCGGTTCGGGTTTTGGTGGCATCGCTGGGCCTGGGGAGTCGCGGATGCGCCTGTCATATACGCCTACATTTTTTTTAGGCCTGGCCACAGATCCCCGGTCTCCATGACCTCCATAACCTCCATAACCTACCTCCACCTCTTCCTGGGAGAATGGTGGAAGCCTCATACCATCCTATTTTACCACTGAAGTCAAGTAATTTAACCAATATATTTTTCAAAGGATGGTTATTATCTATCAGAAATATTAATGCAAATTAATCTGAGAGACTACTGATTTCTTCAAGGCTGAAGCAGTGCTTTGTACCAAGCCTTTTTAAAATCAAATAGGTGGAAATTATTTTCAATGACATTGTCAAGGTCTAGTATAGCACATTTTATTGTTGTATCACTCAGAGAGTGCTGTTCCCCAGTATAATTCTCTGTCTTTTAGATAGCCTGACTATCATACGAGAAAAGTATGCATTGTTTGCGGGTCAGTGCCCATCTGGAGGGGGTCGGAAACCGCCCTCGAACACCTCCCAGGAGGCTGTGCTTTTCAGGATTTCCTCTCCGCATCCAGGGGTATCTTTCTATCTTTTCGGTTCGGGTTTTGGTGGCATCGCTGGGCCTGGGGAGTCGCGGATGCGCCTGTCATATACGCCTACATTTTTTTTAGGCCTGGCCACAGATCCCCGGTCTCCATGACCTCCATAACCTCCATAACCTACCTCCACCTCTTCCTGGGAGAATGGTGGAAGCCTCATACCATCCTATTTTACCACTGAAGTCAAGTAATTTAACCAATATATTTTTCAAAGGATGGTTATTATCTATCAGAAATATTAATGCAAATTAATCTGAGAGACTACTGATTTCTTCAAGGCTGAAGCAGTGCTTTGTACCAAGCCTTTTTAAAATCAAATAGGTGGAAATTATTTTCAATGACATTGTCAAGGTCTAGTATAGCACATTTTATTGTTGTATCACTCAGAGAGTGCTGTTCCCCAGTATAATTCTCTGTCTTTTAGATAGCCTGACTATCATACGAGAAAAGTATGCATTGTTTGCGGGTCAGTGCCCATCTGGAGGGGGTCGGAAACCGCCCTCGAACACCTCCCAGGAGGCTGTGCTTTTCAGGATTTCCTCTCCGCATCCAGGGGTATCTTTCTATCTTTTCGGTTCGGGTTTTGGTGGCATCGCTGGGCCTGGGGAGTCGCGGATGCGCCTGTCATATACGCCTACATTTTTTTTAGGCCTGGCCACAGATCCCCGGTCTCCATGACCTCCATAACCTCCATAACCTACCTCCACCTCTTCCTGGGAGAATGGTGGAAGCCTCATACCATCCTATTTTACCACTGAAGTCAAGTAATTTAACCAATATATTTTTCAAAGGATGGTTATTATCTATCAGAAATATTAATGCAAATTAATCTGAGAGACTACTGATTTCTTCAAGGCTGAAGCAGTGCTTTGTACCAAGCCTTTTTAAAATCAAATAGGTGGAAATTATTTTCAATGACATTGTCAAGGTCTAGTATAGCACATTTTATTGTTGTATCACTCAGAGAGTGCTGTTCCCCAGTATAATTCTCTGTCTTTTAGATAGCCTGACTATCATACGAGAAAAGTATGCATTGTTTGCGGGTCAGTGCCCATCTGGAGGGGGTCGGAAACCGCCCTCGAACACCTCCCAGGAGGCTGTGCTTTTCAGGATTTCCTCTCCGCATCCAGGGGTATCTTTCTATCTTTTCGGTTCGGGTTTTGGTGGCATCGCTGGGCCTGGGGAGTCGCGGATGCGCCTGTCATATACGCCTACATTTTTTTTAGGCCTGGCCACAGATCCCCGGTCTCCATGACCTCCATAACCTCCATAACCTACCTCCACCTCTTCCTGGGAGAATGGTGGAAGCCTCATACCATCCTATTTTACCACTGAAGTCAAGTAATTTAACCAATATATTTTTCAAAGGATGGTTATTATCTATCAGAAATATTAATGCAAATTAATCTGAGAGACTACTGATTTCTTCAAGGCTGAAGCAGTGCTTTGTACCAAGCCTTTTTAAAATCAAATAGGTGGAAATTATTTTCAATGACATTGTCAAGGTCTAGTATAGCACATTTTATTGTTGTATCACTCAGAGAGTGCTGTTCCCCAGTATAATTCTCTGTCTTTTAGATAGCCTGACTATCATACGAGAAAAGTATGCATTGTTTGCGGGTCAGTGCCCATCTGGAGGGGGTCGGAAACCGCCCTCGAACACCTCCCAGGAGGCTGTGCTTTTCAGGATTTCCTCTCCGCATCCAGGGGTATCTTTCTATCTTTTCGGTTCGGGTTTTGGTGGCATCGCTGGGCCTGGGGAGTCGCGGATGCGCCTGTCATATACGCCTACATTTTTTTTAGGCCTGGCCACAGATCCCCGGTCTCCATGACCTCCATAACCTCCATAACCTACCTCCACCTCTTCCTGGGAGAATGGTGGAAGCCTCATACCATCCTATTTTACCACTGAAGTCAAGTAATTTAACCAATATATTTTTCAAAGGATGGTTATTATCTATCAGAAATATTAATGCAAATTAATCTGAGAGACTACTGATTTCTTCAAGGCTGAAGCAGTGCTTTGTACCAAGCCTTTTTAAAATCAAATAGGTGGAAATTATTTTCAATGACATTGTCAAGGTCTAGTATAGCACATTTTATTGTTGTATCACTCAGAGAGTGCTGTTCCCCAGTATAATTCTCTGTCTTTTAGATAGCCTGACTATCATACGAGAAAAGTATGCATTGTTTGCGGGTCACTGCCCATCTGGAGGGGGTCGGAAACCGCCCTCGAACACCTCCCAGGAGGCTGTGCTTTTCAGGATTTCCTCTCCGCATCCAGGGGTATCTTTCTATCTTTTCGGTTCGGGTTTTGGTGGCATCGCTGGGCCTGGGGAGTCGCGGATGCGCCTGTCATATACGCCTACATTTTTTTTAGGCCTGGCCACAGATCCCCGGTCTCCATGACCTCCATAACCTCCATAACCTACCTCCACCTCTTCCTGGGAGAATGGTGGAAGCCTCATACCATCCTATTTTACCACTGAAGTCAAGTAATTTAACCAATATATTTTTCAAAGGATGGTTATTATCTATCAGAAATATTAATGCAAATTAATCTGAGAGACTACTGATTTCTTCAAGGCTGAAGCAGTGCTTTGTACCAAGCCTTTTTAAAATCAAATAGGTGGAAATTATTTTCAATGACATTGTCAAGGTCTAGTATAGCACATTTTATTGTTGTATCACTCAGAGAGTGCTGTTCCCCAGTATAATTCTCTGTCTTTTAGATAGCCTGACTATCATACGAGAAAAGTATGCATTGTTTGCGGGTCAGTGCCCATCTGGAGGGGGTCGGAAACCGCCCTCGAACACCTCCCAGGAGGCTGTGCTTTTCAGGATTTCCTCTCCGCATCCAGGGGTATCTTTCTATCTTTTCGGTTCGGGTTTTGGTGGCATCGCTGGGCCTGGGGAGTCGCGGATGCGCCTGTCATATACGCCTACATTTTTTTTAGGCCTGGCCACAGATCCCCGGTCTCCATGACCTCCATAACCTCCATAACCTACCTCCACCTCTTCCTGGGAGAATGGTGGAAGCCTCATACCATCCTATTTTACCACTGAAGTCAAGTAATTTAACCAATATATTTTTCAAAGGATGGTTATTATCTATCAGAAATATTAATGCAAATTAATCTGAGAGACTACTGATTTCTTCAAGGCTGAAGCAGTGCTTTGTACCAAGCCTTTTTAAAATCAAATAGGTGGAAATTATTTTCAATGACATTGTCAAGGTCTAGTATAGCACATTTTATTGTTGTATCACTCAGAGAGTGCTGTTCCCCAGTATAATTCTCTGTCTTTTAGATAGCCTGACTATCATACGAGAAAAGTATGCATTGTTTGCGGGTCAGTGCCCATCTGGAGGGGGTCGGAAACCGCCCTCGAACACCTCCCAGGAGGCTGTGCTTTTCAGGATTTCCTCTCCGCATCCAGGGGTATCTTTCTATCTTTTCGGTTCGGGTTTTGGTGGCATCGCTGGGCCTGGGGAGTCGCGGATGCGCCTGTCATATACGCCTACATTTTTTTTAGGCCTGGCCACAGATCCCCGGTCTCCATGACCTCCATAACCTCCATAACCTACCTCCACCTCTTCCTGGGAGAATGGTGGAAGCCTCATACCATCCTATTTTACCACTGAAGTCAAGTAATTTAACCAATATATTTTTCAAAGGATGGTTATTATCTATCAGAAATATTAATGCAAATTAATCTGAGAGACTACTGATTTCTTCAAGGCTGAAGCAGTGCTTTGTACCAAGCCTTTTTAAAATCAAATAGGTGGAAATTATTTTCAATGACATTGTCAAGGTCTAGTATAGCACATTTTATTGTTGTATCACTCAGAGAGTGCTGTTCCCCAGTATAATTCTCTGTCTTTTAGATAGCCTGACTATCATACGAGAAAAGTATGCATTGTTTGCGGGTCAGTGCCCATCTGGAGGGGGTCGGAAACCGCCCTCGAACACCTCCCAGGAGGCTGTGCTTTTCAGGATTTCCTCTCCGCATCCAGGGGTATCTTTCTATCTTTTCGGTTCGGGTTTTGGTGGCATCGCTGGGCCTGGGGAGTCGCGGATGCGCCTGTCATATACGCCTACATTTTTTTTAGGCCTGGCCACAGATCCCCGGTCTCCATGACCTCCATAACCTCCATAACCTACCTCCACCTCTTCCTGGGAGAATGGTGGAAGCCTCATACCATCCTATTTTACCACTGAAGTCAAGTAATTTAACCAATATATTTTTCAAAGGATGGTTATTATCTATCAGAAATATTAATGCAAATTAATCTGAGAGACTACTGATTTCTTCAAGGCTGAAGCAGTGCTTTGTACCAAGCCTTTTTAAAATCAAATAGGTGGAAATTATTTTCAATGACATTGTCAAGGTCTAGTATAGCACATTTTATTGTTGTATCACTCAGAGAGTGCTGTTCCCCAGTATAATTCTCTGTCTTTTAGATAGCCTGACTATCATACGAGAAAAGTATGCATTGTTTGCGGGTCAGTGCCCATCTGGAGGGGGTCGGAAACCGCCCTCGAACACCTCCCAGGAGGCTGTGCTTTTCAGGATTTCCTCTCCGCATCCAGGGGTATCTTTCTATCTTTTCGGTTCGGGTTTTGGTGGCATCGCTGGGCCTGGGGAGTCGCGGATGCGCCTGTCATATACGCCTACATTTTTTTTAGGCCTGGCCACAGATCCCCGGTCTCCATGACCTCCATAACCTCCATAACCTACCTCCACCTCTTCCTGGGAGAATGGTGGAAGCCTCATACCATCCTATTTTACCACTGAAGTCAAGTAATTTAACCAATATATTTTTCAAAGGATGGTTATTATCTATCAGAAATATTAATGCAAATTAATCTGAGAGACTACTGATTTCTTCAAGGCTGAAGCAGTGCTTTGTACCAAGCCTTTTTAAAATCAAATAGGTGGAAATTATTTTCAATGACATTGTCAAGGTCTAGTATAGCACATTTTATTGTTGTATCACTCAGAGAGTGCTGTTCCCCAGTATAATTCTCTGTCTTTTAGATAGCCTGACTATCATACGAGAAAAGTATGCATTGTTTGCGGGTCAGTGCCCATCTGGAGGGGGTCGGAAACCGCCCTCGAACACCTCCCAGGAGGCTGTGCTTTTCAGGATTTCCTCTCCGCATCCAGGGGTATCTTTCTATCTTTTCGGTTCGGGTTTTGGTGGCATCGCTGGGCCTGGGTGAGTCGCGGATGCGCCTGTCATATACGCCTACATTTTTTTTAGGCCTGGCCACAGATCCCCGGTCTCCATGACCTCCATAACCTCCATAACCTACCTCCACCTCTTCCTGGGAGAATGGTGGAAGCCTCATACCATCCTATTTTACCACTGAAGTCAAGTAATTTAACCAATATATTTTTCAAAGGATGGTTATTATCTATCAGAAATATTAATGCAAATTAATCTGAGAGACTACTGATTTCTTCAAGGCTGAAGCAGTGCTTTGTACCAAGCCTTTTTAAAATCAAATAGGTGGAAATTATTTTCAATGACATTGTCAAGGTCTAGTATAGCACATTTTATTGTTGTATCACTCAGAGAGTGCTGTTCCCCAGTATAATTCTCTGTCTTTTAGATAGCCTGACTATCATACGAGAAAAGTATGCATTGTTTGCGGGTCAGTGCCCATCTGGAGGGGGTCGGAAACCGCCCTCGAACACCTCCCAGGAGGCTGTGCTTTTCAGGATTTCCTCTCCGCATCCAGGGGTATCTTTCTATCTTTTCGGTTCGGGTTTTGGTGGCATCGCTGGGCCTGGGGAGTCGCGGATGCGCCTGTCATATACGCCTACATTTTTTTTAGGCCTGGCCACAGATCCCCGGTCTCCATGACCTCCATAACCTCCATAACCTACCTCCACCTCTTCCTGGGAGAATGGTGGAAGCCTCATACCATCCTATTTTACCACTGAAGTCAAGTAATTTAACCAATATATTTTTCAAAGGATGGTTATTATCTATCAGAAATATTAATGCAAATTAATCTGAGAGACTACTGATTTCTTCAAGGCTGAAGCAGTGCTTTGTACCAAGCCTTTTTAAAATCAAATAGGTGGAAATTATTTTCAATGACATTGTCAAGGTCTAGTATAGCACATTTTATTGTTGTATCACTCAGAGAGTGCTGTTCCCCAGTATAATTCTCTGTCTTTTAGATAGCCTGACTATCATACGAGAAAAGTATGCATTGTTTGCGGGTCAGTGCCCATCTGGAGGGGGTCGGAAACCGCCCTCGAACACCTCCCAGGAGGCTGTGCTTTTCAGGATTTCCTCTCCGCATCCAGGGGTATCTTTCTATCTTTTCGGTTCGGGTTTTGGTGGCATCGCTGGGCCTGGGGAGTCGCGGATGCGCCTGTCATATACGCCTACATTTTTTTTAGGCCTGGCCACAGATCCCCGGTCTCCATGACCTCCATAACCTCCATAACCTACCTCCACCTCTTCCTGGGAGAATGGTGGAAGCCTCATACCATCCTATTTTACCACTGAAGTCAAGTAATTTAACCAATATATTTTTCAAAGGATGGTTATTATCTATCAGAAATATTAATGCAAATTAATCTGAGAGACTACTGATTTCTTCAAGGCTGAAGCAGTGCTTTGTACCAAGCCTTTTTAAAATCAAATAGGTGGAAATTATTTTCAATGACATTGTCAAGGTCTAGTATAGCACATTTTATTGTTGTATCACTCAGAGAGTGCTGTTCCCCAGTATAATTCTCTGTCTTTTAGATAGCCTGACTATCATACGAGAAAAGTATGCATTGTTTGCGGGTCAGTGCCCATCTGGAGGGGGTCGGAAACCGCCCTCGAACACCTCCCAGGAGGCTGTGCTTTTCAGGATTTCCTCTCCGCATCCAGGGGTATCTTTCTATCTTTTCGGTTCGGGTTTTGGTGGCATCGCTGGGCCTGGGGAGTCGCGGATGCGCCTGTCATATACGCCTACATTTTTTTTAGGCCTGGCCACAGATCCCCGGTCTCCATGACCTCCATAACCTCCATAACCTACCTCCACCTCTTCCTGGGAGAATGGTGGAAGCCTCATACCATCCTATTTTACCACTGAAGTCAAGTAATTTAACCAATATATTTTTCAAAGGATGGTTATTATCTATCAGAAATATTAATGCAAATTAATCTGAGAGACTACTGATTTCTTCAAGGCTGAAGCAGTGCTTTGTACCAAGCCTTTTTAAAATCAAATAGGTGGAAATTATTTTCAATGACATTGTCAAGGTCTAGTATAGCACATTTTATTGTTGTATCACTCAGAGAGTGCTGTTCCCCAGTATAATTCTCTGTCTTTTAGATAGCCTGACTATCATACGAGAAAAGTATGCATTGTTTGCGGGTCAGTGCCCATCTGGAGGGGGTCGGAAACCGCCCTCGAACACCTCCCAGGAGGCTGTGCTTTTCAGGATTTCCTCTCCGCATCCAGGGGTATCTTTCTATCTTTTCGGTTCGGGTTTTGGTGGCATCGCTGGGCCTGGGGAGTCGCGGATGCGCCTGTCATATACGCCTACATTTTTTTTAGGCCTGGCCACAGATCCCCGGTCTCCATGACCTCCATAACCTCCATAACCTACCTCCACCTCTTCCTGGGAGAATGGTGGAAGCCTCATACCATCCTATTTTACCACTGAAGTCAAGTAATTTAACCAATATATTTTTCAAAGGATGGTTATTATCTATCAGAAATATTAATGCAAATTAATCTGAGAGACTACTGATTTCTTCAAGGCTGAAGCAGTGCTTTGTACCAAGCCTTTTTAAAATCAAATAGGTGGAAATTATTTTCAATGACATTGTCAAGGTCTAGTATAGCACATTTTATTGTTGTATCACTCAGAGAGTGCTGTTCCCCAGTATAATTCTCTGTCTTTTAGATAGCCTGACTATCATACGAGAAAAGTATGCATTGTTTGCGGGTCAGTGCCCATCTGGAGGGGGTCGGAAACCGCCCTCGAACACCTCCCAGGAGGCTGTGCTTTTCAGGATTTCCTCTCCGCATCCAGGGGTATCTTTCTATCTTTTCGGTTCGGGTTTTGGTGGCATCGCTGGGCCTGGGGAGTCGCGGATGCGCCTGTCATATACGCCTACATTTTTTTTAGGCCTGGCCACAGATCCCCGGTCTCCATGACCTCCATAACCTCCATAACCTACCTCCACCTCTTCCTGGGAGAATGGTGGAAGCCTCATACCATCCTATTTTACCACTGAAGTCAAGTAATTTAACCAATATATTTTTCAAAGGATGGTTATTATCTATCAGAAATATTAATGCAAATTAATCTGAGAGACTACTGATTTCTTCAAGGCTGAAGCAGTGCTTTGTACCAAGCCTTTTTAAAATCAAATAGGTGGAAATTATTTTCAATGACATTGTCAAGGTCTAGTATAGCACATTTTATTGTTGTATCACTCAGAGAGTGCTGTTCCCCAGTATAATTCTCTGTCTTTTAGATAGCCTGACTATCATACGAGAAAAGTATGCATTGTTTGCGGGTCAGTGCCCATCTGGAGGGGGTCGGAAACCGCCCTCGAACACCTCCCAGGAGGCTGTGCTTTTCAGGATTTCCTCTCCGCATCCAGGGGTATCTTTCTATCTTTTCGGTTCGGGTTTTGGTGGCATCGCTGGGCCTGGGGAGTCGCGGATGCGCCTGTCATATACGCCTACATTTTTTTTAGGCCTGGCCACAGATCCCCGGTCTCCATGACCTCCATAACCTCCATAACCTACCTCCACCTCTTCCTGGGAGAATGGTGGAAGCCTCATACCATCCTATTTTACCACTGAAGTCAAGTAATTTAACCAATATATTTTTCAAAGGATGGTTATTATCTATCAGAAATATTAATGCAAATTAATCTGAGAGACTACTGATTTCTTCAAGGCTGAAGCAGTGCTTTGTACCAAGCCTTTTTAAAATCAAATAGGTGGAAATTATTTTCAATGACATTGTCAAGGTCTAGTATAGCACATTTTATTGTTGTATCACTCAGAGAGTGCTGTTCCCCAGTATAATTCTCTGTCTTTTAGATAGCCTGACTATCATACGAGAAAAGTATGCATTGTTTGCGGGTCAGTGCCCATCTGGAGGGGGTCGGAAACCGCCCTCGAACACCTCCCAGGAGGCTGTGCTTTTCAGGATTTCCTCTCCGCATCCAGGGGTATCTTTCTATCTTTTCGGTTCGGGTTTTGGTGGCATCGCTGGGCCTGGGGAGTCGCGGATGCGCCTGTCATATACGCCTACATTTTTTTTAGGCCTGGCCACAGATCCCCGGTCTCCATGACCTCCATAACCTCCATAACCTACCTCCACCTCTTCCTGGGAGAATGGTGGAAGCCTCATACCATCCTATTTTACCACTGAAGTCAAGTAATTTAACCAATATATTTTTCAAAGGATGGTTATTATCTATCAGAAATATTAATGCAAATTAATCTGAGAGACTACTGATTTCTTCAAGGCTGAAGCAGTGCTTTGTACCAAGCCTTTTTAAAATCAAATAGGTGGAAATTATTTTCAATGACATTGTCAAGGTCTAGTATAGCACATTTTATTGTTGTATCACTCAGAGAGTGCTGTTCCCCAGTATAATTCTCTGTCTTTTAGATAGCCTGACTATCATACGAGAAAAGTATGCATTGTTTGCGGGTCAGTGCCCATCTGGAGGGGGTCGGAAACCGCCCTCGAACACCTCCCAGGAGGCTGTGCTTTTCAGGATTTCCTCTCCGCATCCAGGGGTATCTTTCTATCTTTTCGGTTCGGGTTTTGGTGGCATCGCTGGGCCTGGGGAGTCGCGGATGCGCCTGTCATATACGCCTACATTTTTTTTAGGCCTGGCCACAGATCCCCGGTCTCCATGACCTCCATAACCTCCATAACCTACCTCCACCTCTTCCTGGGAGAATGGTGGAAGCCTCATACCATCCTATTTTACCACTGAAGTCAAGTAATTTAACCAATATATTTTTCAAAGGATGGTTATTATCTATCAGAAATATTAATGCAAATTAATCTGAGAGACTACTGATTTCTTCAAGGCTGAAGCAGTGCTTTGTACCAAGCCTTTTTAAAATCAAATAGGTGGAAATTATTTTCAATGACATTGTCAAGGTCTAGTATAGCACATTTTATTGTTGTATCACTCAGAGAGTGCTGTTCCCCAGTATAATTCTCTGTCTTTTAGATAGCCTGACTATCATACGAGAAAAGTATGCATTGTTTGCGGGTCAGTGCCCATCTGGAGGGGGTCGGAAACCGCCCTCGAACACCTCCCAGGAGGCTGTGCTTTTCAGGATTTCCTCTCCGCATCCAGGGGTATCTTTCTATCTTTTCGGTTCGGGTTTTGGTGGCATCGCTGGGCCTGGGGAGTCGCGGATGCGCCTGTCATATACGCCTACATTTTTTTTAGGCCTGGCCACAGATCCCCGGTCTCCATGACCTCCATAACCTCCATAACCTACCTCCACCTCTTCCTGGGAGAATGGTGGAAGCCTCATACCATCCTATTTTACCACTGAAGTCAAGTAATTTAACCAATATATTTTTCAAAGGATGGTTATTATCTATCAGAAATATTAATGCAAATTAATCTGAGAGACTACTGATTTCTTCAAGGCTGAAGCAGTGCTTTGTACCAAGCCTTTTTAAAATCAAATAGGTGGAAATTATTTTCAATGACATTGTCAAGGTCTAGTATAGCACATTTTATTGTTGTATCACTCAGAGAGTGCTGTTCCCCAGTATAATTCTCTGTCTTTTAGATAGCCTGACTATCATACGAGAAAAGTATGCATTGTTTGCGGGTCAGTGCCCATCTGGAGGGGGTCGGAAACCGCCCTCGAACACCTCCCAGGAGGCTGTGCTTTTCAGGATTTCCTCTCCGCATCCAGGGGTATCTTTCTATCTTTTCGGTTCGGGTTTTGGTGGCATCGCTGGGCCTGGGGAGTCGCGGATGCGCCTGTCATATACGCCTACATTTTTTTTAGGCCTGGCCACAGATCCCCGGTCTCCATGACCTCCATAACCTCCATAACCTACCTCCACCTCTTCCTGGGAGAATGGTGGAAGCCTCATACCATCCTATTTTACCACTGAAGTCAAGTAATTTAACCAATATATTTTTCAAAGGATGGTTATTATCTATCAGAAATATTAATGCAAATTAATCTGAGAGACTACTGATTTCTTCAAGGCTGAAGCAGTGCTTTGTACCAAGCCTTTTTAAAATCAAATAGGTGGAAATTATTTTCAATGACATTGTCAAGGTCTAGTATAGCACATTTTATTGTTGTATCACTCAGAGAGTGCTGTTCCCCAGTATAATTCTCTGTCTTTTAGATAGCCTGACTATCATACGAGAAAAGTATGCATTGTTTGCGGGTCAGTGCCCATCTGGAGGGGGTCGGAAACCGCCCTCGAACACCTCCCAGGAGGCTGTGCTTTTCAGGATTTCCTCTCCGCATCCAGGGGTATCTTTCTATCTTTTCGGTTCGGGTTTTGGTGGCATCGCTGGGCCTGGGGAGTCGCGGATGCGCCTGTCATATACGCCTACATTTTTTTTTAGGCCTGGCCACAGATCCCCGGTCTCCATGACCTCCATAACCTCCATAACCTACCTCCACCTCTTCCTGGGAGAATGGTGGAAGCCTCATACCATCCTATTTTACCACTGAAGTCAAGTAATTTAACCAATATATTTTTCAAAGGATGGTTATTATCTATCAGAAATATTAATGCAAATTAATCTGAGAGACTACTGATTTCTTCAAGGCTGAAGCAGTGCTTTGTACCAAGCCTTTTTAAAATCAAATAGGTGGAAATTATTTTCAATGACATTGTCAAGGTCTAGTATAGCACATTTTATTGTTGTATCACTCAGAGAGTGCTGTTCCCCAGTATAATTCTCTGTCTTTTAGATAGCCTGACTATCATACGAGAAAAGTATGCATTGTTTGCGGGTCAGTGCCCATCTGGAGGGGGTCGGAAACCGCCCTCGAACACCTCCCAGGAGGCTGTGCTTTTCAGGATTTCCTCTCCGCATCCAGGGGTATCTTTCTATCTTTTCGGTTCGGGTTTTGGTGGCATCGCTGGGCCTGGGGAGTCGCGGATGCGCCTGTCATATACGCCTACATTTTTTTTAGGCCTGGCCACAGATCCCCGGTCTCCATGACCTCCATAACCTCCATAACCTACCTCCACCTCTTCCTGGGAGAATGGTGGAAGCCTCATACCATCCTATTTTACCACTGAAGTCAAGTAATTTAACCAATATATTTTTCAAAGGATGGTTATTATCTATCAGAAATATTAATGCAAATTAATCTGAGAGACTACTGATTTCTTCAAGGCTGAAGCAGTGCTTTGTACCAAGCCTTTTTAAAATCAAATAGGTGGAAATTATTTTCAATGACATTGTCAAGGTCTAGTATAGCACATTTTATTGTTGTATCACTCAGAGAGTGCTGTTCCCCAGTATAATTCTCTGTCTTTTAGATAGCCTGACTATCATACGAGAAAAGTATGCATTGTTTGCGGGTCAGTGCCCATCTGGAGGGGGGTCGGAAACCGCCCTCGAACACCTCCCAGGAGGCTGTGCTTTTCAGGATTTCCTCTCCGCATCCAGGGGTATCTTTCTATCTTTTCGGTTCGGGTTTTGGTGGCATCGCTGGGCCTGGGGAGTCGCGGATGCGCCTGTCATATACGCCTACATTTTTTTTAGGCCTGGCCACAGATCCCCGGTCTCCATGACCTCCATAACCTCCATAACCTACCTCCACCTCTTCCTGGGAGAATGGTGGAAGCCTCATACCATCCTATTTTACCACTGAAGTCAAGTAATTTAACCAATATATTTTTCAAAGGATGGTTATTATCTATCAGAAATATTAATGCAAATTAATCTGAGAGACTACTGATTTCTTCAAGGCTGAAGCAGTGCTTTGTACCAAGCCTTTTTAAAATCAAATAGGTGGAAATTATTTTCAATGACATTGTCAAGGTCTAGTATAGCACATTTTATTGTTGTATCACTCAGAGAGTGCTGTTCCCCAGTATAATTCTCTGTCTTTTAGATAGCCTGACTATCATACGAGAAAAGTATGCATTGTTTGCGGGTCAGTGCCCATCTGGAGGGGGTCGGAAACCGCCCTCGAACACCTCCCAGGAGGCTGTGCTTTTCAGGATTTCCTCTCCGCATCCAGGGGTATCTTTCTATCTTTTCGGTTCGGGTTTTGGTGGCATCGCTGGGCCTGGGGAGTCGCGGATGCGCCTGTCATATACGCCTACATTTTTTTTAGGCCTGGCCACAGATCCCCGGTCTCCATGACCTCCATAACCTCCATAACCTACCTCCACCTCTTCCTGGGAGAATGGTGGAAGCCTCATACCATCCTATTTTACCACTGAAGTCAAGTAATTTAACCAATATATTTTTCAAAGGATGGTTATTATCTATCAGAAATATTAATGCAAATTAATCTGAGAGACTACTGATTTCTTCAAGGCTGAAGCAGTGCTTTGTACCAAGCCTTTTTAAAATCAAATAGGTGGAAATTATTTTCAATGACATTGTCAAGGTCTAGTATAGCACATTTTATTGTTGTATCACTCAGAGAGTGCTGTTCCCCAGTATAATTCTCTGTCTTTTAGATAGCCTGACTATCATACGAGAAAAGTATGCATTGTTTGCGGGTCAGTGCCCATCTGGAGGGGGTCGGAAACCGCCCTCGAACACCTCCCAGGAGGCTGTGCTTTTCAGGATTTCCTCTCCGCATCCAGGGGTATCTTTCTATCTTTTCGGTTCGGGTTTTGGTGGCATCGCTGGGCCTGGGGAGTCGCGGATGCGCCTGTCATATACGCCTACATTTTTTTTAGGCCTGGCCACAGATCCCCGGTCTCCATGACCTCCATAACCTCCATAACCTACCTCCACCTCTTCCTGGGAGAATGGTGGAAGCCTCATACCATCCTATTTTACCACTGAAGTCAAGTAATTTAACCAATATATTTTTCAAAGGATGGTTATTATCTATCAGAAATATTAATGCAAATTAATCTGAGAGACTACTGATTTCTTCAAGGCTGAAGCAGTGCTTTGTACCAAGCCTTTTTAAAATCAAATAGGTGGAAATTATTTTCAATGACATTGTCAAGGTCTAGTATAGCACATTTTATTGTTGTATCACTCAGAGAGTGCTGTTCCCCAGTATAATTCTCTGTCTTTTAGATAGCCTGACTATCATACGAGAAAAGTATGCATTGTTTGCGGGTCAGTGCCCATCTGGAGGGGGTCGGAAACCGCCCTCGAACACCTCCCAGGAGGCTGTGCTTTTCAGGATTTCCTCTCCGCATCCAGGGGTATCTTTCTATCTTTTCGGTTCGGGTTTTGGTGGCATCGCTGGGCCTGGGGAGTCGCGGATGCGCCTGTCATATACGCCTACATTTTTTTTAGGCCTGGCCACAGATCCCCGGTCTCCATGACCTCCATAACCTCCATAACCTACCTCCACCTCTTCCTGGGAGAATGGTGGAAGCCTCATACCATCCTATTTTACCACTGAAGTCAAGTAATTTAACCAATATATTTTTCAAAGGATGGTTATTATCTATCAGAAATATTAATGCAAATTAATCTGAGAGACTACTGATTTCTTCAAGGCTGAAGCAGTGCTTTGTACCAAGCCTTTTTAAAATCAAATAGGTGGAAATTATTTTCAATGACATTGTCAAGGTCTAGTATAGCACATTTTATTGTTGTATCACTCAGAGAGTGCTGTTCCCCAGTATAATTCTCTGTCTTTTAGATAGCCTGACTATCATACGAGAAAAGTATGCATTGTTTGCGGGTCAGTGCCCATCTGGAGGGGGTCGGAAACCGCCCTCGAACACCTCCCAGGAGGCTGTGCTTTTCAGGATTTCCTCTCCGCATCCAGGGGTATCTTTCTATCTTTTCGGTTCGGGTTTTGGTGGCATCGCTGGGCCTGGGGAGTCGCGGATGCGCCTGTCATATACGCCTACATTTTTTTTAGGCCTGGCCACAGATCCCCGGTCTCCATGACCTCCATAACCTCCATAACCTACCTCCACCTCTTCCTGGGAGAATGGTGGAAGCCTCATACCATCCTATTTTACCACTGAAGTCAAGTAATTTAACCAATATATTTTTCAAAGGATGGTTATTATCTATCAGAAATATTAATGCAAATTAATCTGAGAGACTACTGATTTCTTCAAGGCTGAAGCAGTGCTTTGTACCAAGCCTTTTTAAAATCAAATAGGTGGAAATTATTTTCAATGACATTGTCAAGGTCTAGTATAGCACATTTTATTGTTGTATCACTCAGAGAGTGCTGTTCCCCAGTATAATTCTCTGTCTTTTAGATAGCCTGACTATCATACGAGAAAAGTATGCATTGTTTGCGGGTCAGTGCCCATCTGGAGGGGGTCGGAAACCGCCCTCGAACACCTCCCAGGAGGCTGTGCTTTTCAGGATTTCCTCTCCGCATCCAGGGGTATCTTTCTATCTTTTCGGTTCGGGTTTTGGTGGCATCGCTGGGCCTGGGGAGTCGCGGATGCGCCTGTCATATACGCCTACATTTTTTTTAGGCCTGGCCACAGATCCCCGGTCTCCATGACCTCCATAACCTCCATAACCTACCTCCACCTCTTCCTGGGAGAATGGTGGAAGCCTC
>CAKZFK010000224.1:0-18824 GCA_936440205.1 Lepidonotus clava | reverse complement strand
AGTCGAAGCAGGCATGAAACCTAGTCGGCCTTCTGCCGTGCGGTACGGCGGATACTCACCCCGACATACCCGAAATGCATCGCACCGATCGAAAACGACACGGACCCATTGGCTATCGTCTTGGGACCGATAGTCGAGCCGCAAACCTGCGCTTGAGTACGAAATGCGTGGGCTGTCTACCAAATGCGCTCGATAAGGATCGAACGCATCAAGCGGCTGCCTCGCAGCGTCACCCTGTAGATCCGTCATCCTTACGTTCATCCATCCGTTGTCAACGCTACCGGTAGAAACCTGTGAAGAGCAGAGCAGATCCGTTCACTCGGACTCGCACTAGCTCCCCCGCCGAACTTCGATGTCCGCGCCACAATTGTAACTTGTCATCTTCCATTCCTCATCCAGCACTTCATCAAGTGACGCCACGACATATCGGATGTTGACGCCGGCCTGCTGGAACGCAAAATCACAACGTCAGCGCTATTCCTCCTCGTCCGATCTATGAACGGCGGGCTCAAATTCGGGATCCCTCACGAGCACCCAGTTGACAGCGCCACATGAACGGCAACGCAGCCGAAACTCGCCCCCACTCCCATTTGGAAATGGCACCCAGCACACCTCGAGCGTGTCATCGTCATTCACGGGACAGCGAAGACCGTCCCTCTCACCTTCGACGGCGCGGCGTGCAGCGTCAATCCAGAGCCTTGCGTTCATCAGCAGTTCTCCAAGAACGGGGCATAGCGATCAGCGAATGACTGAGCGTTTGTAGTCTCAGGAGTCACGCACTCGCTACTCCCCGGGCTTCTGGCCCCAGGCACTACCTCACCACCTCAAGAATTTTCAACATGCCTAGATTCTCGCTGCATCAGCAACCGGCAGGTTCATTGGAACCTCAACCAGTGGTCCTCGCCGAACTCTGCGATGACGGCAGCCACAGCCTCCGACATCGTTCTCGCCGTGGTGCTGACAGCGATCTTGTCGCCGTCCACGATGGTCCAGCCGACGTAGTTGTTCAACGGTGCGTCCTCGTAATAGACATGCCGCATCTCGTGCAGCATCTCGGAGACTTCTTCAGTGCTTAGCTCCAGGTTCCGCTGTCCAAACGACTCGCGCCCACGCCGGCGAATCTGACAGTCGCGACGGTGCAGCAATGTGAGCATTGCTTCGGAGTATGGGATAGGTAAGACATCCACGTGGGCCGTCGGCTCGATCTCGAAAGCAGAACGATCAGGTTTCTGGACGAGCGAAATGAATTCATGGGCACCGAAGTGAGCCTCAGCCGCAGCCCGAGCAGCAAATGGCGAGCGGTCCAAGACCTTGAAAGCAGTCTTGTTGCCCGAGCGCTTGAAAGTGCCGACGTAAGGTTTCAGCGGCGTCTGTGGGGTATACGCCGCGGCGTGGCGCGACATCAAACGGGCGAATCGACGCTCAGAAAGCGCCTCTAGAAACCCGGCTTCGACCAATCGACTGCGGGCACTCGCCAGCACCTCAGTCGAATACGGCAACGAGTCGATCACAACTCGATTCATGTCCGCCACGGCCGTACCTCTCTCTCTTCGTCGAGTTACTCAATCTAGGAGCTCACTCACGCACGCATCGCTATTGCAAAATGCGGCAATAAGGGTCAAACCCGTTCTACTCGAACCCGGACCTTTGGGCTTGCACGGCTCGGTGCAAGCCCTCAGTCGCCCAGGGGGTGCGGGTCACGGACGCAGTCGCCGGTGGCAGGTCCTCCCAGCTATCACCCATTGCACGGGCCAAGGCTATGACGGCCGGATCTCGGATGGAGCTGACTTCCGCCTCGTCCCGAGCTAGATCGAGAAGAGTGGCAAACAGAGCCTGGTCTGACCCGTCCACCCGATCCGACATGCGTATCGGCTGGAACAGGAATTGCGTACGGACCCTGGTCTACGTAATGGTGATGAAACAGCGTATTGTTCCTAAACGCAGCATGCTCAGGGAACGCGTTGGACCATACGTCATCAACCCTAGGAGACAGCCCCAGTTCGTGAATGCGATAGGCATCGACGGGATCCTCAACGACAGCTGGACACGAGAGTGCTGATCGGGCCTCCCACTCCCATCTATGAATCCACCGAGGCAGTGGAACAGAAGACAGCTCAAAGCGCATATTTAGCGCTTCTGCCAGTCGGTCGGCCTCGTCCTGAAATCTCAAGGGCACGGCGGCTACGTCAGATTCATCAGTCAAATTCACGGGCCTCCCCCTGGCGTCAGAACAATCACGATCTCGGTGTCAGGCGGCAGCATGAAACTTGTAGATCTCACCATCTCATTTGGCGGATACACAGCAATTTCCTATACCGAGCGATTGGCCGGAGCGGCCCCATCGATCGGCAGCGTTGGTGACCCGATCGACAACGCTGTCGCCGAGTCAGCCTCTGCCGTGGCCTAATCCTGTAGAAGGTCGAGCTCGATTTCAATTCCGCGCTTCATCGCTCTCGTGATACACGCGTGGTGTGCCCCAAGAAGTTGACGTTGCGACCCGACAGCGTCAGGGAGAGTCACCTCAAGCTCAAGGTATTGACCTACTCCCTCGCCATCGCAAAAGGCGCACATCATCTCCCGACTCACCTTGCGCGGCACTACACATCCTCAATCGGAATCCAGCGTCCATCCGCGATACGACGGTCGAGACCGCTGTCCGAGAGGTCGTCGATCACTGTCACAAGGCTGTCCGAAGTGTTAGGGCCGTCAAGGATTACCGCAGCATAGCTGGTATTGCTATTTGGGTCCACGTACACATAACGGCCATCTGGCTGCACGTATATGTCTCCGTTAGCTATCACATCATCAATGTCCACGTCCCGAGTAGCTCCTCTGTAGCTACCGTGAATGCACGGATCGTCAACGTTGTGGACCAATACGTCGCTGGTGCCGGTGTTTATGGTGAAGTTGTGGTCGTTGGCGACGGTAAGTTCCCAGACCAACGTGTCGGTTAGCTCAGCAACATTTAGGTCGGTTACTTGGACGGGTCCGTTGGGTGTGAGGAGTTGGTCGCCGGGTTCGATTTGGTCGAGTTCCAGCCATTGTTGGTCATTGTCGACCCAGAATTGGTGGTGGTCGGTGGCGGTGACGCTGGTGCCGTCGTCAATGGTGACGGTGGCCATGTGGCCGTCGTCGAGGTGTGACCATTGGTCGAGCACGAGTTGGGGTCGCCATTGGCCGGTTTCGAGGTCGTGAGCCAGAACGTAGTCGCCGGGCTCGATGGCTTCGATGGGCTTGTAGGTGCCGTTGCCCATCCGTACTTGGGTGCCGGTCGGGAAACTGTTACTGCATGGTACGCACTGATTGCCAGTGCAGCCCGGAGCGTCCCCGTCACGTGGTGGGGTGCCGTCATCGCCCTTGGAGCCTGGCCCATCCGCGTCAGGAGCTGGTTTGTTAGCGCTGCCCGCGGCGCCTCGACCACGTCGGATCGCAGCACCAATCCCGAGCGTGAGAATCCCAATCGCGCAGCCAATCCCGCCATCGCCCCGCTGGCTGACGGATCGACGCCGTCTGACATCCAAGCGTTCAATGCATGGCCGGCCGCACCATCACCAGCACCGACAGCACAAGTGGCAAGCAGACCAGCCGGCGCAAACGCACCAAACAGGCCACCAAGTAGAATCGAACTCCAACGAATGAGGTCTTGCTCTCATCTGCGGTCGCGAGCGGCGATCAGGACTCGGTTCGCTACGAACGAGATCGTCCAGGCGAACTCGTTCACGTTGACGTGAAGAAACTCGGCCGGATCCCTGATGGCGGCCGCTGGCGGGTGCATGGGCGCCAGATGGGTTCCAACTCAGCATGGGTCATGTCTAGTCGCCGAGTTCGCGTTGCGTTAGCGACGCGGGAAGCTTCCCGTCGTTGAAGTAGTAATGCTCGAACACTGCCGCTGCCGACACGCTGTCAAACACTTCGTGCGGCCGAACCAAAGCACTGTGGGTCTGCCAGCAGATCTCGACCATCTCATCAGATTCAGGTAGTCCAGGCGTGCCCAGAACCACATGACGCACCACTCCATCGACGGTCGCACGGTGTTCAAGCGTCATCGCATCAGCGGACCCAGCACACTGAAGGTAGTTAGCACCTGAGTTCAGCCCGCGGTCACTTTCGCCCGGAACGGGCACGTCAAGGGGACCAACAAGCAGCGCGAACAATCGCTCACCATCCATCCTCCCCAACGTCGCCAACAACTGCTCGCTCGCCCCACCCTGGCTCGAACTAGGAAATTTGAAAGTCGCACGACCGTTGGATGTCATTACGAACTTCACCTAAGGGACCACCACGTCTGCAACAGACGTAACCGAAATCTCTTCGCCGTTGAGAACCGCCGTTCCAACCTCGCCACCTTGGATCGCTCCATCCACATGCCGCTGATTGGCTGTCTTCGACGCTGTGCCGCTCTTCACTTCAATTCCCTCGTAGGTGCCGTCAGGTTTCTCGGCGAGACCGTCATAGTACCGTTCGGAGCCGTCCTCGAGCGTCGTTCGGACTTGATCATCGATCACCTCTCGCCCTGTCCTCGAGCCATACTCGGCAAGGCCCTCCGCTTCCTTGTCGAGCCCGTAACCGCCGTCACTATTGCCGGTGAACCTACCTAACTCGTCGCGATTGTCCCCTCGATCAGTTCCGCCAGCGCTATTCGTTCCAGTAGTGCTATCGACACCATCATCGATCGAGTCGTTTGTTGATTCCGAACTGCCTGAACTAGAGCTACCAGCGCTGTCCGATGACAGGGCAACAAGGATGCCATTTAGATCTTCGGGGTAAAGAGTGAAATACACTGCCGCTATGGCAAGGGCCGCAAGTAGCGCCACCCCTACCTGCCCTCCGAACTCGGCCATCGTCGTTTGACCGGTTGGGTCGGTCCAGGTGGTGGGGTTGTTGGCGCTGTAGGTGTAGTGGTTCCAGCCTGCGGTTGATGGCCCGCCTGGTTGAACGGGGTCCTACGAGGTGAAGGTGCCTTGGGCTGGGTTGTGGCGGCGGGCTCTCAGGTGGATGAATGTGTTGGGGTCGGTTTGTTCGCCCGCGAAGCCGAACACGCTCGAACCGGTTGCTCGTGTTTCGCCGAAAGCAGTGAAGGCGGTGCTGGCGGTGACGGTTCCGGTGGTGTTGGTGACGTGTCGGACCGAGCCGACAGCGTCTCGCAGCAGCCAACTGTCGTCGTCGCGTAGAACGCCTCCGCCGGGCATGTGCAGGTAGTTGTCTCCGGTGCTGGTGGAGATCAACGTGCCGTAGCCGGTGCGGTCCCACAGCTGATCCACACCATCAACGCTGACCCGGGTGTTGGTGGCGTCGAATGCTGCTGTTGTGGTGACACCATCGAGGGTGGCTTCGGTCAGGTTCCCCCACGGGTTGTAGACGTAGCGTCACCAGCGGAGGTCCCGGTGAGGTTGCCAGCGCCGCCATAGGTGTAGTTGATGCCAGTCGAGTCCGACACCAACTGCCCGGCCGCGTCATGGCTGTAGGTCACAGTGGCACCGTCGGTCTGGGTGTGACTGGTGCGGTTGCCGGCAGCGTCGTAGCCGAACGCCTCGCTGGTGCCATCAGGGTACGCGGTCGAGGTGATGCGGTTCGGGCCACGGCCCCCGCAACGGTCAGCAGGGTGGTTAAGAGTCTTCGCCCGAGCAAGGTCTCACCGGTCGGGTCTGACCATGTGGTGGTGTTGTTGGCCGAATATGTGTAGTGGTTCCAGCCTGCGGTTGATGGCCCGCCTGGTTGAACGGGGTCCTACGAGGTGAAGGTGCCTTGGGCTGGGTTGTGGCGGCGGGCTCTCAGGTGGATGAATGTGTTGGGGTCGGTTTGTTCGCCCACCAAGCGCCGCACGAAACCACTGCCGAGACCGTTTCGGGCATCCACAGGCGACTCAACCGTCGGATTGTGACGATACGGCACCGGTGACCAGTGGTCAAACATCTCCGGCAGAGATCGCTACTGCCATGTCGTGGTGTGAGTGAATCAAAATCGTTTGCATCTCAGGCGACAACACGAACGCGTCGCCGCCCGTAAACACACAGTCGTCTGCCCACTCGACATGGGCATCAAAGAACTCCTCGATGTTCGCATAGTCTAGAAAGTACGGCCCACAGTTTTCAGCCCATGATGAGAAGGCTACGACAGCTAACCGGCCGCGGAGTTGCGCACCAGTCACATGCATGAGCCTGCGCAGACAGGCAGCATCGCTACGCAAATCATCCATGGAACAAGGGATCCATGACGACATGGGAATCCAGGCCTCATGATCAAGGTCAAACCCTGGGGCGTTAGGCACAACAAATCGCAGGAGTTCCTCTGCGTATTGCCAATTCGGGTGATTCATGTCATTCACAGTAGTTCCAACCCCACGCCTCCTGCCCTTCGATGAAGGCCTTGCTCTCTGCCTTCCAGCCGCCCTTCACGCCGACGCGATCAGCGCACCGCTATGCCACTGGGCCACCCTCAACATCGACCACCGCGCTCACGGGAACACGAGCGACGTGGAACTCCTTGTGCGGTTTGGGGTTTCCGTGGATCAACACGGAAAACGTGTAGAAGTCATCTGACTTCGAGAATCCATCAGCCCTAATCTCAAGCACATCGCCGGTCTCAAGCGTGACCATCCATAGACCCGCACAAAGACAAGCGAGAGAGGTAGCAGTTCATCCATTGCGATTCGACATTCAGGTAGACCTTCGCCTTCTCGATGGCAGCGGAGACACCAGGGTCCTCTGCTACCTCACGGGCAAGCCTATTTGGCAGGTCGACAAACTCTCCCACTGTCCTACCCACTTGAGCAGCGGGATATTGACCGCCTCCGCGAGGTTCTAGCGCGTCAAAAAGGCTGTGTTGCGGAGGAACATCTCCCGACGACAGACTGATCCGAAACGTATACGACCATTACTTTGATACTCAAGACTCCCCCAATTCACGGTGTGCCGGGGAAGGCCGTCACAAGCCGATTGTCGATGCTCGTCACAACGGTGACAATGTTAGTCGGGGCCCCGGTGGTGGTGCCGATCAGATTGCCGGCACCGTCAGCATCAACCAGCTGCTCCGCCACACCTACCGTCACCAGATCAACCCGCTGTGACGGGCTGAGAAACGATACCGAAACGCCGCCTAATCAGCGACGACCTAATTCTCGGCAGGCACGGGCAATCCGTGGCGCAATTTGCAGATCATCTGTCTTCATCGGATGACGAATCGTTTGACCTGAGCACCTCGGCAGACGCTTGCGGCGTCGGGGCTCCCTCGCCTGATGGGAGCATCCCGCCCTCTCGACGTGCGACAACGAGCGCAACAGAGTCAGGAGCGAGTTGCAGTGTCGGTGTGAGATGGACGTGTGTGTCTTGCTGGCCCTCGGCGAGCCCGTCGAACAGTTGGGCAAGTGACCGACATCCGTCGGCGTTGGCGACCAACGCAACTCCATCGCTGGTTACAACAACTTCAATGCTTGCAAATCCATCGGCCCTATAACTGGTGGGCTCAGGTCTAGGGGAAGTCTGAGAGGAAGACATGTCGATTCTCCGTTATGTCGAAACCGCCACGACCGTTCGGCGTGTGAACCTCGAAATTCACGTGGGGCGCTGGAGCGTGTTGGGTGGACAGGTCCCTGTCCGTCATGCGAAATACGTTATAGGAACCATCCGGGTTCGGAGTCGCGGCCCGGAATACGTCGGGTGCACGCTCCTGAGCACCAGGGCCCACGAAGTCCTGCCCCAGTTCTAGAGCATCGTCGACCGACATCCATGTTCCGTCGACAGGCAGACAAGCTAGTGACTGATTGTGCACCAACACATCTGCGGAGCCGGTGTGGACGGTGAAGTTGTGGTCGGTTTCGACGGTGAGTTCCCACACGAGCGTCTCGGCAATGTCGGCCACGTCGAGTGTCATGACTTGGACGGGTCCGTTGGGGGTGAGGAGTTGGTCGCCGGGTTCAACCTGGTCGAGTTCGAGCCATTGTTGTTCTGATTCGATCCAGAATTGGTGGTGGTCGGTGGCGGTGACGCTGGTGCCGTCGCTGATGGTGACGGTGGCCATGTGGCCGTCATCGAGATGCGACCACTGATCGAGCACCAACTGTGGCCGCCATTGACCGGTTTCGAGGTCATGAGCCAGGACGTAGTCGCCGGGTTCGATCAGCTCGATGGGCTTGTGGGTGCCGTTACCCATCCGGACTTGGGTGCCGGTCGGGAAACTGTTGGTGACACAAGGCACGCCACACTGCGAACCAGTGCACGGCGGTGCGTCGCCGTCACGTGGTGGGGTGCCGTCATCGCCCTTGGATGGCCCATCGGCGTCAGGTGCTGGTTTGTTGCCGTTGCCCGCGGCGCCTCGACCTCGTTTGATCGCAGCGCCGATCCCGAGCGTGAGAATCCCGATCGCGCAGCCAATACCACCATCGCGTATGGCCCCGCTGACTGATGCGTCGACTTCGTCTGACATCCAAGCGTTCAATGCATGGCCGGCCGCACCATCAGCAGCACCGACAGCACAGGTGGCAAGCAGACCAGCCGGCGCAAACGCACCAAACAGGCCACCAAGCAGAATCGAACTCGCTACACAATCACCATTGATCGGGGTTGTCTCCGAAGGGGCCTTTCCAGTCAAAGTCGCCATCCTGGCAAGTCCACAGGCCAATAGCCATGCCCATGATCATTCCCTGCACCGCGCGCTCGGCATACCCAAGCATCACCGCCTGACCAGTCGGATCAGACCAGCTCGTCGGATTATTGGCGGCGTAGCTGTAATGGTTCCAACCAGCAGTGGAAGGCCCGCCCGGTTGTATTGGGTCATAGGCCATGAACGAACCCAACGCAGGGTTGTAGGCACGAGCACGCAGGTGCACGAGGCCGGTTGGGTCCGTTTGCTCACCAGCAAACCCGAACCCGGAATCAGCAGCGATGCGGGGTTCGCCGAACACCGTGAACGCCCCACTACTAACCACGACGCCGGCTGGGTCGGTGACATAACGGACCGAGCCGACCGCATCGGTGTGGAGCCAGTTGTCATTGTCACGCAGAATCCCGCCAACCGGATTATGCACAAAACTGTCACCAGCACCAGTTGAGATCAGCGTGTCGTAACCGGTGCGATCCCACAACTGAGACACACCATCAACGCTGACCCGAGTACCAGTGGCATCGAAGCCCGCGGTAGTGGTAACACCGTCAACGGTTGACGACGTGAGGTTCCCCCACGGGTTATACGCATACGCATCACCGCTGGTGGTGCCGATCAGGTTGCCAGCACCGTCATAGGAGTAATCCACACCAGACGAGTCGGACACGAGTTGGCCAGCAGCATCATGACTGAAGGTCACCGTCGTGCCATCAACCTTGGTGTGCGATACACGGCTGCCTGCCGGGTCGAACCCGAACGCCTCCGACGTGCCATCGGGATAGGCAGCCGCAATAATGCGGTTCAGGCTGGCCAACGTGTAGGACTCGGTCCGCTACGAACGAGATCGTCCAGGCGAACTCGTCCACGTTGACATGAAGAAACCCGGCCGGATCCCTGATGGCGGCCGCTAGCGGGTGCATGGACGCCAGATGGGTTCCAACTCAGCAAGGGCCAAGTCTAGTCGCCGAGTTCGCGTTGCGTTAGCGACGCGGGAAGCTTCCCGTCGTTGAAGTAGTAATGCTCGAACACTGCCGCTGCCGACACGCTGTCAAACACTTCGTGCGGCCAAACCAAAGCGCTGTGGGTCTGCCAGCAGATCTCGACCATCTCATCAGATTCAGGCAGTCCAGGCGTGCCCAGAACCACATGACGCACCACTCCGTCAACGGTCGCACGGTGTTCAAGCGTCATCGCATCAGCAGACCCAGCACACTGAAGGTAGTTAGCACCTGAGTTCAGCCCGCGGTCACTTTCGCCCGGAACGGGCACGTCAGCAGGACCAACAAGCAGCGCGAAGAATCGCTCACCATCCATCCTCCCCAACGGCCCCAACAACTGCTCGCTCGCCCCACCCTGGCTCGAACTAGGAAAGATTGAAGACGAGAAACCATTGATCATCTTTACGAACTGCACCTAAGGCACCTCAATCAAATGAACGCTCGTAATCGAAATCTCTTCGCCGTTGAGAACCGCCGTTCCAACCTCGCCCCCTTCGATCGCTCCATCCACATGCCGCTGATTGGCTGTCCTCGACGCGGTGCCGCTCTTCACTTCAATTCCCTCGTAGGTGCCGTCAGATTTCTCGACGAGACCGTCATAGTACCGTTCGGAGCCATCCTCGAGCGTCGTTCGGACCTGATCATCGATCACCTCTCGCCCTGTCCTCGAGCCATACTCGGCAAGGCCCTCCGCTTCCTTGTCGAGCCCGTAACCGCCGTCACTATTGCCGGTGAACCTACCTAACTCGTCGCGACCGTCCCCTCGATCAGTTCCGCCAGCGCTATTCGTTCCAGTAGTGCTATCGACACCATCATCGATCGAGTCGTTTGTTGATTCCGAACTGCCTGAACTAGAGCTACCAGCGCTGTCCGATGACAGGGCAACAAGGATGCCATTTAGATCTTCGGGGTAAAGAGTGAAATACACTGCCGCTATGGCAAGGGCCGCAAGTAGCGCCACCCCTACCTGCCCTCCGAACCCGGCCATCGTCGTTTGACCGGTTGGGTCGGTCCAGGTGGTGGGGTTGTTGGCGCTGTAGGTGTAGTGGTTCCAGCCTGCGGTTGATGGCCCGCCTGGTTGGACAGCGTCATATGCGGTGAATGCGCCCAGTGCGGGGTTGTAGCCGCGGGCACGCAGGTGAATGAGTGTGTTGGGGTCGGTTTGTTCGCCCGCGAAGCCGAACACGCTCGAACCGGTTGCTCGTGGTTCACCGAAAGCAGTGAACGCTGTGCGCGGTGACCGCGCCGGTGGTGTCGGTGACGTGTCGGACCGAGCCGACAGCGTCTCGCAGCAGCCAACTGTCGTCGTCGCGTAGCACGCCCATACCGGGTAGATGCAAGAAGTTGTCTCCTGCGCTGGTGGAGATCAACGTGCCGTAGCCGGTGCGGTCCCACAGCTGATCAACGCCGTCAACGCTGACCCGGGTGCCGGTTGCATCGAAAGTTGCGGTGGTGGTGACGCCGTCGAGTGCCGCTTCGGTCAGGTTGCCCCACGCGTTGTAGACGTAGCTGTCACCTGCGGAGGTGCCGGTGAGGTTGCCCAGCGCCGTCGTAGGTGTAGTTGATGCCAGTCGAGTCCGACACCAACTGTCCGGCCGCGTCGTGGCTGTAGGTCACGGTGGCGCCGTCGGTCTGGGTGTGTGACACCCGGTTGCCGGCGGCGTCGTAGTTGAACGCTTCGTTGGTGCCGTCGGGATAGGCGGCCGCGGTGATGCGGTTCAGGCCATCGAGGGTGTACGTCTCGGTGCCCTCGTTCGATGTGACCGCGGTGCGGTTGCCGTTGTTGTCCAACGTGTAGTTGAACGAATCAATCACACCAGCAGGGCCGGTGTGACCAATAGAGATCATCCGTCCTGCGGCGTCGTAGCTGTAGGACGTTGACACGCCGTTAGCCAAGGATGCAGACAGCATGCGGCCGTCAGCGTCGTTGGAGAAGCTGGCGGTGTCGCCACGCCAGTCGGTCAACCCGACCATGTCACTGTTGCCGTTCCAGGTGTAGGACGTGGTGCCCTCGGGCTGGGACATCGATGTGCGTTCACCAGCGGCGTTGTAGCTGTAACCAACGTTTCCGGCAGTCGAGTTGACTGAAGTGACGCGTCCCATTGGGTCCCAGCCCATCGACGTGGTTCCGGTGATGTCGGAGAAGCTGGTCATGCGGCCGCCAGAGTCATAGGCGTATGAGCGTGACTCGCCGCCCGCAGTCTCGGACACCAGCTGACCTGCTGCGTCGAACACGCGGTTGGTGGTGATGCCGCGTGGGTCGGTCATGGAGAGTTGGCGACCTACCGGGTCATAGGAGTAGGACGTGATGCGGCCGAGTTCATCCGCGTGAGAGGTGACACGGCCTCCTGCGTCGTAGGACCAGGAACGGCTGTTGCCGTTCGGGTTGGTGAACCCGGTGCGCTGACCAGCAGCGTCATAGGAGAACTGGATCGATGCACCAAGTGGATCAGTCTCAGAGGTGAGGCGTCCCATTGGGTCATAGGTGAACCCCTAGGCTCCGCCGTTCGGGTCAGTCCGCGACGTGAGACGGCCGACCGCGTCATAGGACGAAAACGTAGTGTTACCCAAACCATCAGACGCCTGCGTCATCAGACCCCGGCTGTCATAAGCAAAGCTCGACACATAGCCGGCCGCAGAGGTTGTTGATGTCAACTGCCCAGCTGTGTCGTAGGTCCAGGTTGCGGTGCCGCCACCGGGCCATAAACGGCTCACCAGGCGACCATTGGAATCCAGAGTCATCGATGTGGTGTTCCCGTTGGGGTCGGTCACCGATGTGGTGCGCCCGGACCCTTCAACACCACGCGAACGACGCGCGTCAATCGTTCAGAAGCAAGCGATCGAGGCGTTGTTCCATGATGTACGGGTCAGAACCTGTCCGTTCGGCAACCCCGTGGCACACGAGACGTTTCGAAAACTGGCGGGCTCCGACGATGAGAGCTCGATCAATTTCGCGATTGCGGTTCATGTGAGCATCAACGTCGTCAAGGGAGTAGTCAGAGACTTTGTATAGATCGAAGTCCTCCAAGATGACCTTCACACTCTCGAGCGCTTTATCGGTTACGCCATGCCGCCAGGTCACCGTCGGATAAGAACGATTCAGCTCAGCGTCAACAGCCATCGCAGCGACCGCCCGGCGATCGGTGATAGCGACCACAGCTACCGACTCAATCCCGCCATGCTTCACCTCGATGACAGCAATATTGGTCTGCCCGCAGCCGTCACATTCTCGCCCATCGAGATCATCTCTCGCGTCAACGAGCCAGAGATCCAGAATCGCTGGATCCCCATGGTTAACCATGGCAACAGGCCCGCTGAATGCCGTGTAGGCCGGAGGTTTGTCATCGTAGTCCGCGCGCCACTGAAGCCGGTCGCCAGGGCGGTAGTGGATACTGGCGTGGAAGCCCGGCCCGCCACACAGGCCCCACGCTATAGCGGTCGCATCATCCCAGAATCCGTCACATCGCTCACAAGTAAATTCTGCAATCACGAATGCATGAGACGGCATTATCCCACCAACTCAAACGTTGCTGATCCGAAGTGCTTAGTGAGTATTGGGTTGCTGCTTATCTGGTTAGGCATCTTGATATTTGCCGTCAGCAGAGGAAGGCCGGCGGCTATCGCCGTGTTTACGATGATTCCATCATTCACTTCGAAACTCCCAATCGGCAAGTCAGCCGTATTGGTTGGTGCATCGGGTACAGGCACGATGGTTGCACCGCCGGGTCGGCCGAGCAGCCTCACCGCCTGGGTGCCAAACTTATCGCCGGCGCTGACCTCGGAGACGGCCGTAGCCGAAACGTAGAGCGTGAGGTCGGGATCTGCGAGGTACGCATCGAGTTGGAGGCGAGCTCCCGGACGGCCTGGATTGTCCATGAAGACGTTGGAATCTGCATGGAGTTCGCGCGTCGACTCGTCATCGTCGTCGTCGGTGTTGGTGTCGGGACAAAGTCGGAGGCATAGTTTCAACCAGTCTTCGGGCTCTATGAGAGGTTCTGTATTCTCTTCATTGGGCTCTTGGTCGTTGTCGCCGTTGTCAGCCTGTTGCTGTGTGATCTCGATGCGAATATCGTCGATAGATATGGGCTTCGGCGTTACGGCGTCTATGACAATCCCTGATAGATCCTTGAACGCCGAAGCCGCTGCAGCTGCCCGTTCGGCCAGTGCGTCCGCAAGCTCCTGGACAGCGTCCTGGTATCCGGGACTGGTAGTCAGCACTGCCACAGCAAATACGAGCGCTATGCCCGTCAGAGCTACGTACGGCAAAAGTGCCGCCTCACCGGTTGGGTCGGTCCAGGTGGTGGGGTTGTTGGCCGAATAGGTGTAGTGGTTCCAGCCGGCGGTTGATGGGCCTCCGGGTTGGATGGGGTCGTAGGCGGTGAATGCGCCCAGTGTGGGGTTGTAGCCGCGGGCTCTCAGGTGGATGAGTGTGTTGGGGTCGCTTTGTTCGCCCGCGAAGCCGAACACGCTCGAACCGGTTGCTCGTGGTTCGCCGAAAGCAGTGAACGCCGTGCTGGCGGTGACGGTGCCAGCTGGGTCGGTGACATAACGGACCGAGCCGACAGCGTCTCGCAGCAGCCACGAGTCGTCGTCGCGTAGCACGCCTCCACCGGGCAGATGCAAGAAGTTGTCTCCTGCGCTGGTGGAGATCAACGTGCCGTAGCCGCTGCGGTCCCACAGCTGATCCACACCATCAACGCTGACCCGGGTGCCGGTCGCGTCGAACGCTGCGGTGGTGGTGACACCGCCGAGGGTGGCCTCGGTCAGGTTCCCCCACGCGTTGTAGACATAGCTGTCACCTGCGGAGGTCCCGGTGAGGTTGCCAGCGCCGTCGTAGGTGTAGTTGATGCCAGTCGAATCAGACACCAACTGCCCAGCCGCGTCGTGGCTGTAGGTCACCGTGGCGCCGTCGGTCTGGGTGTGTGACACCCGGTTGCCGGCAGCGTCGTAGCTGAACGCCTCGCTGGTGCCATCAGGGTACGCGGCCGAGGTGATGCGGTTCAGACCATCAAGGGTGTAGGACTCGGTGCCCTCGTTGCTGGTGACAGCTACACGGTTGCCGTTGTTGTCCAACGTGTAGTTGAACGAATCAATCACACCAGCCGGACCAGTATGGCCAATAGAGGTGAGACGCCGGCACCGTCATAGCCATAGGCGCTGGACACACCATTGGCCAGGGTCGCCGACAACATGCGGCCATCAGCGTCAGGGCTGAAGCTCGCCGTGTCACCGCGCCAATCACTCAAACCAACCAGATCGCCGTTGCCGTTCCAGCTGTAAGACGTAGTGCCCTCAGGCTGCGTCGACGTCGCCGGTTTCAGCTGCCTAGCGGTGCCAGGGACGAAGGTCCAGCATCTACGTCAAAGGTCGCTGCGTTGGCCTTGCGGGTCAGGAACGTGGACGTTCACGGGGAGGTCGAGAGGCTCGACGGGTTCACCTACCGCGCAACCCATGATCATGGAGTGCTCATATGGGTCAAAACCCAGCGGAAACTTGGTGTGATCATCGAACCACGCCCCAGCGATGTTCGCGGACCTAAGCCCGCGGGCTTCGGACAGATCGCATTGCCGTAGATCAGCTCCGGCGAGGTCAACGAGAGAAACGTCGCACAAGACAGTCGCGCCGCTCAAGTCGGGGGCGCTACACCGGGCGATCTCATCTGGCTGCTCAATAGTGGAAAACGCCAAGCTGAGTCCTGGGCAATCAACACCAGCCTGCTGTCGATAGAAGCGCTCATATCGGCTCCAGGTGTAGTTGACGTGTGCCAACAAGTCGGTCCAACCTGCGTGAGGAACCGAAGTCGTACGGCCAGCCTCCGCAGCCGCCGCCAGAATCCACGTTCGTTTGTTTCGCAAACGGCGCAGGGTCTTCGCTGGGACAACATCAGGTCGCTTCGACGCTGAGACATGGCGAACGTAGTCGGTGAGATTCACCATCCACGGCTCAGCTTCGACGATCTGCCTGCCGATCGACTCGCACGCGGCCACATAGGCTTGCTCAGTTGTCTCGAACGGGGCCGGGAACCAGCGATCACGCCCGAATCTTGCGACAAAGCTCTGCGGCAGACGTTGATCGAGCCGAAACATCCAGAACGGCGGGGCAGCAAACCCGTCCCCGGATCGGACGCCAGACGACCTCAGCCAGCCTTTAACAAACGTCTCGAAGGAGATCGTCTCCCACCCCTCATCGAACAGTAAGTGCGGTCGCACCAGCACATCACTCATGAGACTCTGAACGATAACGCCCCGCTATCCCTCCTCGTCCGATTCACGAACAATGGGCTTGAAGCGGGAATCCCTCACGAGCACCCAGTTGACAGCGCCGCAAGAAGGACAACGCAACCGGAACTCGGCGCGAACGGCAGGATTCCTAATCTCCGTCACGGAGAATCCCAGACGACCACGCGAGCCAGTCCTCCAACGGGATGTGGGCTTCCTCACAATTATCAGCGATCGACCCAGTAATCGGGTTTCCATAGCCCAGCTGGTTCGCCACCCGCTGCGCCGTGCCCTTCTCGGTCCCCAGTTCATCTTGCAGCGCAAAAACCATCCGCACCGCGGACGCTTTCTGCTCGTCGGTGTACCGCCGACGCGTCGGCTTGGATTCCATATCTACATTCATAGCAATCGTCATCTTTCAATGCTGACGAGCCGACGCAAAACCCAGGGTCTCCTTCAGCTCCATCATGGAGCAACGGACTCCCACAACACATGGACAACTACGAAGGGCTCAGCTCAGTACCGTCGTGGCATCGATATGAGATCTGACACGACCACCACAAGCGAGGTAGGGGTTATCTGATCACCTTCGACCGATGAAGCTTGTCACGCGGTCAGCCATCGAGCTGGCGTCGCTCACGCGCTGTTATTCGAGTCGCTGCCGGTGCTGCGACTTGCACCCGAAATCGCAGAGCGAGATCATCAATATCGCCCGGGCCGCGCAACGATGCGAGACGCTCGGCCAAATCAGCTGCAGTCAGTGCTTGAGTGAAGTCGTCATCGAACAGGCCGAGACGATCCACCATCGTGCCACCCTGTATCTCCAGCACAATCACGATCACAATCAGCCGAACGAGAACAGCGAACCTACGGGGGAGGCTCCTTGCTGGGATCGCGATCACCCGATCCTGAGCTGAAATCAGCTCTGGAGCCAACGTTCTCCAGTCCCCCATCAGATGGTCGCGAAAATCTAACCCACCCATTGAGTATGTACCGCGAGGTGGTGGCGCTATCTCAACCAGACTGTCGAGAACCTCGTCAAAACGCGTTCTAATCTCAGCGAGATGCTGCGCCGTGCCACCAACCGAAACCTCGATATCTGCTGAATCAGTTTCGCGAGCTAGTCCAGCAAGCGATCCTGGCAACACCAGTCCCTTTACGAACCCGCGAAACGACCCAGCAACCAGCGTGCCGTCGGTTCCCTGACCAGTTTCAACATCTGCAAGCCAAACAGGTGCGTTCTCTTCGTTTGGATCAAGCACCATTACCGCCGGACTGCCAGGTCCTGCGTAGCCGAGCATTAGCAAGCTCGTTGCCCTATCACTAGCGGCACGAAGCCATCCCTCATCACCGGACTCATACACCTCGATGATGTGTTCAATTGGGATCAGATCATGCCATACATGGGAAACACTCCACTCAAGGACAGGATCCAACACCTGAGGTCGACTACCAACAGCCTCAAAGTAACCCCGCACCTCAGACGACAGCGGTGCACCAACAAGCTCTTGCAGTCGATCAATCTGCGTCAACGAAGCGCCCGCAGCGTGAAACGCCGTATCAAAGAAGCTCATGGACACACCGTAGGCGCAGGCAGCACTGTCGGCGGCTTTCCAAAAGAGTCCCGATAGGCCCTGTCAGTATCGGGATACGGGAAGGTATACGTGCACCTCACATTGAGCAGCGGGTACTCTCTATCAAATCGGCTGATGTCTTGCGCACAGTTGTTGCCTTGGGGGTCCAACGTCGTGCCTTTGGCGCACGGAGTTAGGTTGCTGTGAATGTAGAAGTCGCCTTCCGTGGCCGGATCGTGGCTAGATCGAAAACGATCCAATATCTGGGCCTCGGAGTGTTGTGGCTGGTCGGAGCCCGCTGATACGGCTAGATCGTTTCCGAATTCCGTTTGGTTTACGCACCAAACCGCGGCAGCAACATTTCGCGACCTGCTCGGTCGAGCCGAATGGGCTATTGCAGGTAGCAGTCCGCTGACTTCCGCTGCTGCATCACCACAGTCTTCCTCGCTCCCGTCGTCTGTTCTCCATGGCCGTGGTATCCGACGCCCGTCCTGATCTGGGTCTTCGTCGGGCCACTCAGTGTCGTCGGGAAACTCCTGCGCGATTATCTCGTCGAAAAGAGCATCAATCTCTAGTTGAGTCAGCGTGTGCTCGCCGTCAGCGCGGGTGCCCGACGACGCTCCACCTGAGGCTGCTGAGTTAGCGACCGCGTCAGCAATTGCTTCCGATAGGTCGCCAGCATCCTCGGGGTAAAGCGCAAAATACAGCGCACCAATTGCGGCAGCTACACCGACCGCGACCAGCAGCTTCTTGCCGTAGCTCGCCATCGCCGCCTGACCGGTTGGGTCACCCCAGGTGGTGGGGTTGTTGGCGCTGTAGGTGTAGTGGTTCCAGCCGGCGGTTGATGGGCCTCCGGGTTGGATGGGGTCGTAGGCGGTGAATGCGCCCAGTGCGGGGTTGTAGCCGCGTGCTCTCAGGTGGATGAGTGTGTTCGGGTCGGTTTGTTCGCCCGCGAAGCCGAACACGCTCGAACCGGTTGTTCGCGGTTCACCGAAAGCAGTGAACGCTGTGCTGGCGGTGACGGTGCCAGCTGGGTCGGTGACATAACGGACCGAGCCGACAGCGTCTCGCAGCAGCCAACTGTCGTCGTCGCGTAGCACGCCTCCACCGGGCATGTGCAAGAAGTTGTCTCCGGTGCTGGTGGAGATCAACGTGCCGTAGCCGGTGCGATCCCAAAGCTGATCCACACCATCAACACTGACGCGGGTGCCGGTCGCGTCGAATGCTGCTGTTGTGGTGACACCGCCGAGGGTGGCCTCGGTCAGATTCCCCCACGGGTTGTAGGTGTAGGTGTCGCCAGCGGAGGTCCCGGTGAGGTTGCCAGCGCCGTCGTAGGTGTAGTTGATGCCAGTCGAATCGGACACGAGTTGTCCGGCGGCGTCATGACTGTAGGTCACCGTGGCGCCGTTGGTTTGTGTGTGACTGGTGCGGTTGCC
>CAKZFK010000223.1:0-18882 GCA_936440205.1 Lepidonotus clava | reverse complement strand
TTAAGTGTTAAGTGTTTCCTGATTTATTTCCGTGACCATAGTGTAACATACAGTAATGCCAATTTGCTGGAGAATCAAATTGGTTTTATAGAAAATAAAGGTTGATACCTGTGGAATATGATGGTAGAGTCGAGGTATAAGTCGTAGCAGGCCTAGGCATGTAAAGTATTCATGGATGTGACCATTTCTCCTTTGTACCTGGAGCTTTATAGGGCATATACGACAGTCATGTAAAGTCGTGCAGATAGTCTACTGGAATCAAGTACATCCATTTTTATTTGTGAAGGGAGCAAAAAGTACGCTGCGACCAATTGTGGGGAACACTTAAAGCGACATTTTTCGTATGGAGATATTATACTTGGGGTAGGTCTTTACATGTACCCTCTGAATACTGGTTTACACTTTGGATCTCTTAAGCCCTGTTTCCACCAGCCGATTTTACTACCAATTCGTTACCAACTCGTCACTTTTAACTGGTAATATGGCAAATGATTATTTATCTTATATATACCATTTGAAAGAGAATTAAAAACCCTTTTCTAATGGTGTCTAACATGTTCATGGTTAACCAATATTCCCACTGCTGATCTCTGAAATCAGTAGTAAAACCGGCTGGTGGAAACAGGGCTTAAGTTAACTATTTGACGAACATTATTATAAACTAAAAAGAATAGCAGTTGAATGAATAGTTTCCTTGCACCTGCAGGTCATCTTGGCTGCTACAATGATTATGGTTCTCAATTTTTATTGTTGCCAAAATGTTCCTTTAATTTCTGAATTATGGGTTATCCACATTAATTACTGTAGCAATCCAATCCAAATATTATGACATCGTAGGAAGTGATGAAACAATAAAGAAACAATGTCTTGAACTATTTGAATATTATTTGTTCCACAATGGGAAGAAATTGATAAGGATTTATAATTAGTGTGAACCATGCTTAACTCCATAACATCCTGCAAGCCACCGGGCAGTCATATAAGCTCCCTTTCCAACTTTACGTTTTACTGCATATAGCCCCCAACTTGCCATTTCTCTCTTCCGCTATCTGTCAAGATGCCCAATGCCTTGTGGGTGATCTCATCTCTTTTCCCACAATGCATTGCCCCCTGGAAAAGGAGTTGTGAGGTCACGAGCAATATTAAGCAGAATACCTTCAACTTCCGGGTACCATAAAGTATCCGGTGAACATCAGGAATAAAAAGGAGCCTCCAGTATGGAGGCCTGAAAAGAGGGGCATATGTATAGGTGTATGACCAGCGGCTACATCACTCTTTATGAGTGTACGCCCAGCCAGCTTGCTTGCAACAGAAATCTCCTGAAACCATAATTTTTTTGTCAGGTTAATTTGTTATTTACCAACATTGCACATAACAATTATGTTATTGATGGTAAGGTTGAAATCTCACCAAATCAGAATGTTATTTAGCATTACTTTTTGGTAAGGTCAGGATGAAACCAAAACAGAATATTATAAGAACATTCTATTTTGGGTCAAAGAACATAATCAGAACATAGCAATAACATCACAGGTCAACATCACAGCAGTATGTTGCAGCAACGTAATTGGTAGCCACCAAAAGAATGTAACAAGAACCAAATACAGAACCAACCAGAACTTTGCTGCAATGTTATAACATCATTGCATCCTTGGCTGGGTATATATATGCTCATATTCACTGAATAACCATTAAGCCTCTCCAAATATTCTAGGGTACCTACAGATTTGATAATAGATAGAATTAAAAGTATTGTTCACCATGTGTCAAGGGCCTACTAAATACGTTGTAGAGATATAACATTCTAGCGGCTGTTTGGTCCCTCTTTGCACCGTTAGTAGTATATGAAAATGGGTCTAAAGCCCTAAATTCGACATGGCGACAGGGCCAATTTTGAAGATTGTGACTTGCGAAATGACCAATTCTTAAATTCGGCTCTGCGATAGGTCTTATCCTTCAAATCGACAGGCGACATGGTAAGTTAGTGACAAACGACATGACGTTTAGAAATGAGACAAATTACCACCAGACATACATTGAACATGTTGAAGATATAAACTCTTCTAAACAGAGAGTAAAATTGCTGGATTTAAATACTTTTGCTTGGAAAACTTGAGATGTGTGACAAGGCTTTTGAATGATCCTTCATTCTTAAGTCGAATTTGTCAAACCCTCAGTATGATTGACAGCAAAACACATCAACTTCATCATACATATCATCAACTTGTATACTAACACATATTATGTAACTAACCAAATCGACTATCTGAAAAGCTTTGTATAAAGAGATAGTTTTGCTCAAATAAAAAAAGTAAAGAAAAAAAAAGGACATGCGACATAACCATTAATTTTCTTATAAATTTGACAACAGACATGGGACCCCGTCTAGATCCCTATGAAAACTGTGCTTGTGGTGTCGCCACAAGAAAAGGATCACGCATCCCAAGCCCAATGAAAAATAGAGAGAAAATACTTAAACATTACACTAATTAATCAGCATTTTATCAGCAACCGTAGGTAAAAAACGGAAACCATCCCTCGGTCTATCGGGAGCAAACCCTACCTTTCTTTTTTGCCCCCCCCCCCCTTCCCCCCCCCCCCTGGATCGGCTATTGATTCCAGAAAACCATTGAGCGTAGAAATTATTATTTCGGGCATTGTATTTGAACAAAAATCCATTAATTCCTTAATTTTGGAACCTTTGCTTATTTCTGTCCATTTTCAAATCAGTAAATAACATCATAAGTAACTCTCTAGTAGATTTTTATTATTATTTTACTGCCCATTTCTTGTAAAGCACAGTATTTCAAGCATGTTAAGACACTCCGTTTACTATATTTCATATGTGTTAAATCATAAAAAGATAATGTTTCAGAAGGTTTTCAAGCATCTAAATTGACTCAATCATAATCTAGATGATCTATCTCAGCACTGTGCATGCCATACGGGAAGATTGGGTGTCACATTTAGTGCTCGCATTTAGTGCTCGCATAGGTCGTAAAAGTTCACATTTATATGGCTACCATTGGGTTAAATGAGCCATCCTAATTTGGATTCAACATAAATATCTAAATTTGTGTCCCTTAGATATACAAAAAGTTATTTCAAACTGTATAAAACCCATCAGACCTCTGCTGTGGGTGCTTTCACTCGACAATACACGGGACATGTAATCATGGATATAATATCCTCCGTACATCAAGGTATAAACCTGACGTAAATCTCATTAAAAAGTATATTTATTTTGAGGGGGGAAAAAGAAAAAGGGGGGGCGCAATCCCCATGCTAGGCCTAACTTTTCCCGCTGATGTAGGCCTAACGAGCACTCAACTGCTCAAGTAAGTAACATCATACATAGGATATTCCTTGCCTATCGCTCAAAATATCATTAAGAAAACAATAATTGTCTAAAGCGCAATCCCTACCCCCTCCTTTAATTTATCTCATCATGTGCCCAGTATTCCCCAGTATTCGAGCAGCTCATAAATTTGGGCGCGCTCTGCATAGCCTGGTTCCCGGGCCCACTAAGCAGAGCGTTAGTACTGCCACTAAGCGCTAGCGGTCGGCCTCGGGAACCAGGGTACGCTCTGCAGGTCTCACGTAACTAATTGTGGCGCCATCTGTAGTGTCATATACCTTTCTGTCCCGAGGTGAAGGGAAGGACTGGCTTTGAGTGGCTGATAATGAAATAAAGAAAACTGACAGAATTGAATGAAAAATCACAGGGCACCCCTAATCATTTCTGAGTTATTTCATAAAAAAGAATCCATGATGCAGTGACTCTAGAAAATGTCAGTAGGTTTTTGAAATAGGCTCTGTGTTCCATGAATTTGGTCGCTGCAAAAGTGCCAAAATGAGGGTAGGTCAACATCTGGGACGCTTGCTCAAAATTTTCAGGGTCAACCTACCCTGAAATTTTGATATTTTGTGTGCCAAAGAAGCCACAATAAGTTTCTGAGTCAATTTCATGTGGGTCAACGTTCTGAATATTTTTTTCCTCAGGATCAGTTATATTAAACTATACAGGAAAACAATTAGTTTCGTGAGACCTGTAGTGAATATGGCAAAGTCAACTGAAAGGACTTTTTGGCCCTGAAAATTGACTTTTTCAGTAAAATAGCCTAAATTTAGAAGATATGGAGAACGATTCCCTTATTGCATCTTTTTTTTGGATTTTAAGCCAAAGTTCAGGAAATCTGGTCAAATACATAGGCGTTAGTGCTGAATGTCGCCCCAAAATCAAATAAATCTACTTATTTTCCTTAATGTCACTGATGCAGATATTTTAACCCTGTTTCCTTCTACAATGGACAATTCTAAGTCATCTGAGACCTGTTTATTGTTCCCTCTGGCTCATCTGAGCTGGCGGAGGTGTCAATTTTGGCCTAGCGCTGGTAACTGAAAATGGATGAACCAGGTTGAAACTTTTAAAAAATAGTTCAAATGGCCTCAAAGTTGCAGGGGGTGGTCTTTACACATTGTGAAACTAGAATAATGCCATAAGAGTGTCTTCTCCTGAGGACTTTCCACAAAAAATCTGAAGAAAATGGCAATTTTTAGAATTTTCTGTCTTTTGGCGCCCAATTTTTCAATATTTTTTCAATATTTCTTGCAAACTGTTTTCACAATTATCTAAATGGCTCTTGATTCTAGCTCAGTGATGGGATGGGAACATCCCTACCAATTTTCATGCCTTTGCTGTCAATATTCTCTAAAAGAGGGCGATGTGAGGACGGTGGTGTCATATCGTGATAAATGCTAGGTGAATTCTTATGGGTGGAGGTTCAGGAAAAGCCCTCCTTTTGTAGGAAAAAGCAATGTGATGATGCTGAAAGTGGACATTTTTATTGAAAACAGGTGTGAGTGATAGAAAAATTGGTTTGTTAAGAAAAAAGGCAATCTTCGCTCTCTATATAGAGAATATTGCAAAGTTAATCCAAATTATTTCTTTTGTTCTAAAAACTGACTTTTAAGGTCATTTAAGCTCAAATTAAAAGATTTGGTGAAGGAATTCCTTGTTGCATCATTTTTTTAAATTTTAGAGCGAAGCTCGGGAAATTGGTCAAATACATAGGCATTAGCACTGATCGTCATTCTAAAATCAGTTAAATCTGCTTATCTTCCCAAATCTCCCTGAAACAGATATTTTGACCCTTTTTCCTTCTCACATGGCTGATTTGATGTCATCTCAGACCTTTTCTTGTTCACTGGGGCTAGTTCATAATGGCCAGAAGTGTCACTTTTGGTCTAGCGCTGGTCCCTGAAAATGGATGAATGAGGTTGAAACTTTTAAAAAATTGTTCAAACTGTCTCAAAGTTGCAAGGTGTGGTGTTTACACATGTTGAAACTAGAATAATTCCCTTAGAGTGTCTTTTTCTCAGAACTTTCCCCAAAAAATCTGGAGAAAAGGCAAATTTTTATAATTTTCTGTGTTTTGATGCCCAATTTTTGCACTTTTCTTCCATTTTCCTCGCAAACTTGTTTCACAATTATCTAAGTGGCTCCTGTTCCTTGCTCAGTGATGGGGTAGGAACATTTCTACCAATTTTCATGCCTTTGCTGTGAATATTTCTGTAAAAGAAGGTGATGTGAGGGCGGTGGTGTCAGACTGCGATAAATTACTGCTGAATTCTTAAGGGTAGAGGTTTAGGAAAACCAGTCCTTTGGTAGGTTAAAGCAATGTGATGATACTGAAACTGAATATCATTATTGAAAACAGGTGCTAGTTATGAAAAAGTGAGTTTATTGAGAAAAAAGGCAATCTTCGCTGTCCCTATAGGTCTCACGTAACTAATTGTGGCGCCATCTGTAGTGTCATATACCTTTCTGTCCCGAGGTGAAGGGAAGGACTGGCTTTGAGTGGCTGATAATGAAATAAAGAAAACTGACAGAATTGAATGAAAAATCACAGGGCACCCCTAATCATTTCTGAGTTATTTCATAAAAAAGAATCCATGATGCAGTGACTCTAGAAAATGTCAGTAGGTTTTTGAAATAGGCTCTGTGTTCCATGAATTTGGTCGCTGCAAAAGTGCCAAAATGAGGGTAGGTCAACATCTGGGACGCTTGCTCAAAATTTTCAGGGTCAACCTACCCTGAAATTTTGATATTTTGTGTGCCAAAGAAGCCACAATAAGTTTCTGAGTCAATTTCATGTGGGTCAACGTTCTGAATATTTTTTTCCTCAGGATCAGTTATATTAAACTATACAGGAAAACAATTAGTTTCGTGAGACCTGTAGTGAATATGGCAAAGTCAACTGAAAGGACTTTTTGGCCCTGAAAATTGACTTTTTCAGTAAAATAGCCTAAATTTAGAAGATATGGAGAACGATTCCCTTATTGCATCTTTTTTTTGGATTTTAAGCCAAAGTTCAGGAAATCTGGTCAAATACATAGGCGTTAGTGCTGAATGTCGCCCCAAAATCAAATAAATCTACTTATTTTCCTTAATGTCACTGATGCAGATATTTTAACCCTGTTTCCTTCTACAATGGACAATTCTAAGTCATCTGAGACCTGTTTATTGTTCCCTCTGGCTCATCTGAGCTGGCGGAGGTGTCAATTTTGGCCTAGCGCTGGTAACTGAAAATGGATGAACCAGGTTGAAACTTTTAAAAAATAGTTCAAATGGCCTCAAAGTTGCAGGGGGTGGTCTTTACACATTGTGAAACTAGAATAATGCCATAAGAGTGTCTTCTCCTGAGGACTTTCCACAAAAAATCTGAAGAAAATGGCAATTTTTAGAATTTTCTGTCTTTTGGCGCCCAATTTTTCAATATTTTTTCAATATTTCTTGCAAACTGTTTTCACAATTATCTAAATGGCTCTTGATTCTAGCTCAGTGATGGGATGGGAACATCCCTACCAATTTTCATGCCTTTGCTGTCAATATTCTCTAAAAGAGGGCGATGTGAGGACGGTGGTGTCATATCGTGATAAATGCTAGGTGAATTCTTATGGGTGGAGGTTCAGGAAAAGCCCTCCTTTTGTAGGAAAAAGCAATGTGATGATGCTGAAAGTGGACATTTTTATTGAAAACAGGTGTGAGTGATAGAAAAATTGGTTTGTTAAGAAAAAAGGCAATCTTCGCTCTCTATATAGAGAATATTGCAAAGTTAATCCAAATTATTTCTTTTGTTCTAAAAACTGACTTTTAAGGTCATTTAAGCTCAAATTAAAAGATTTGGTGAAGGAATTCCTTGTTGCATCATTTTTTTAAATTTTAGAGCGAAGCTCGGGAAATTGGTCAAATACATAGGCATTAGCACTGATCGTCATTCTAAAATCAGTTAAATCTGCTTATCTTCCCAAATCTCCCTGAAACAGATATTTTGACCCTTTTTCCTTCTCACATGGCTGATTTGATGTCATCTCAGACCTTTTCTTGTTCACTGGGGCTAGTTCATAATGGCCAGAAGTGTCACTTTTGGTCTAGCGCTGGTCCCTGAAAATGGATGAATGAGGTTGAAACTTTTAAAAAATTGTTCAAACTGTCTCAAAGTTGCAAGGTGTGGTGTTTACACATGTTGAAACTAGAATAATTCCCTTAGAGTGTCTTTTTCTCAGAACTTTCCCCAAAAAATCTGGAGAAAAGGCAAATTTTTATAATTTTCTGTGTTTTGATGCCCAATTTTTGCACTTTTCTTCCATTTTCCTCGCAAACTTGTTTCACAATTATCTAAGTGGCTCCTGTTCCTTGCTCAGTGATGGGGTAGGAACATTTCTACCAATTTTCATGCCTTTGCTGTGAATATTTCTGTAAAAGAAGGTGATGTGAGGGCGGTGGTGTCAGACTGCGATAAATTACTGCTGAATTCTTAAGGGTAGAGGTTTAGGAAAACCAGTCCTTTGGTAGGTTAAAGCAATGTGATGATACTGAAACTGAATATCATTATTGAAAACAGGTGCTAGTTATGAAAAAGTGAGTTTATTGAGAAAAAAGGCAATCTTCGCTGTCCCTATAGGTCTCACGTAACTAATTGTGGCGCCATCTGTAGTGTCATATACCTTTCTGTCCCGAGGTGAAGGGAAGGACTGGCTTTGAGTGGCTGATAATGAAATAAAGAAAACTGACAGAATTGAATGAAAAATCACAGGGCACCCCTAATCATTTCTGAGTTATTTCATAAAAAAGAATCCATGATGCAGTGACTCTAGAAAATGTCAGTAGGTTTTTGAAATAGGCTCTGTGTTCCATGAATTTGGTCGCTGCAAAAGTGCCAAAATGAGGGTAGGTCAACATCTGGGACGCTTGCTCAAAATTTTCAGGGTCAACCTACCCTGAAATTTTGATATTTTGTGTGCCAAAGAAGCCACAATAAGTTTCTGAGTCAATTTCATGTGGGTCAACGTTCTGAATATTTTTTTCCTCAGGATCAGTTATATTAAACTATACAGGAAAACAATTAGTTTCGTGAGACCTGTAGTGAATATGGCAAAGTCAACTGAAAGGACTTTTTGGCCCTGAAAATTGACTTTTTCAGTAAAATAGCCTAAATTTAGAAGATATGGAGAACGATTCCCTTATTGCATCTTTTTTTTGGATTTTAAGCCAAAGTTCAGGAAATCTGGTCAAATACATAGGCGTTAGTGCTGAATGTCGCCCCAAAATCAAATAAATCTACTTATTTTCCTTAATGTCACTGATGCAGATATTTTAACCCTGTTTCCTTCTACAATGGACAATTCTAAGTCATCTGAGACCTGTTTATTGTTCCCTCTGGCTCATCTGAGCTGGCGGAGGTGTCAATTTTGGCCTAGCGCTGGTAACTGAAAATGGATGAACCAGGTTGAAACTTTTAAAAAATAGTTCAAATGGCCTCAAAGTTGCAGGGGGTGGTCTTTACACATTGTGAAACTAGAATAATGCCATAAGAGTGTCTTCTCCTGAGGACTTTCCACAAAAAATCTGAAGAAAATGGCAATTTTTAGAATTTTCTGTCTTTTGGCGCCCAATTTTTCAATATTTTTTCAATATTTCTTGCAAACTGTTTTCACAATTATCTAAATGGCTCTTGATTCTAGCTCAGTGATGGGATGGGAACATCCCTACCAATTTTCATGCCTTTGCTGTCAATATTCTCTAAAAGAGGGCGATGTGAGGACGGTGGTGTCATATCGTGATAAATGCTAGGTGAATTCTTATGGGTGGAGGTTCAGGAAAAGCCCTCCTTTTGTAGGAAAAAGCAATGTGATGATGCTGAAAGTGGACATTTTTATTGAAAACAGGTGTGAGTGATAGAAAAATTGGTTTGTTAAGAAAAAAGGCAATCTTCGCTCTCTATATAGAGAATATTGCAAAGTTAATCCAAATTATTTCTTTTGTTCTAAAAACTGACTTTTAAGGTCATTTAAGCTCAAATTAAAAGATTTGGTGAAGGAATTCCTTGTTGCATCATTTTTTTAAATTTTAGAGCGAAGCTCGGGAAATTGGTCAAATACATAGGCATTAGCACTGATCGTCATTCTAAAATCAGTTAAATCTGCTTATCTTCCCAAATCTCCCTGAAACAGATATTTTGACCCTTTTTCCTTCTCACATGGCTGATTTGATGTCATCTCAGACCTTTTCTTGTTCACTGGGGCTAGTTCATAATGGCCAGAAGTGTCACTTTTGGTCTAGCGCTGGTCCCTGAAAATGGATGAATGAGGTTGAAACTTTTAAAAAATTGTTCAAACTGTCTCAAAGTTGCAAGGTGTGGTGTTTACACATGTTGAAACTAGAATAATTCCCTTAGAGTGTCTTTTTCTCAGAACTTTCCCCAAAAAATCTGGAGAAAAGGCAAATTTTTATAATTTTCTGTGTTTTGATGCCCAATTTTTGCACTTTTCTTCCATTTTCCTCGCAAACTTGTTTCACAATTATCTAAGTGGCTCCTGTTCCTTGCTCAGTGATGGGGTAGGAACATTTCTACCAATTTTCATGCCTTTGCTGTGAATATTTCTGTAAAAGAAGGTGATGTGAGGGCGGTGGTGTCAGACTGCGATAAATTACTGCTGAATTCTTAAGGGTAGAGGTTTAGGAAAACCAGTCCTTTGGTAGGTTAAAGCAATGTGATGATACTGAAACTGAATATCATTATTGAAAACAGGTGCTAGTTATGAAAAAGTGAGTTTATTGAGAAAAAAGGCAATCTTCGCTGTCCCTATAGGTCTCACGTAACTAATTGTGGCGCCATCTGTAGTGTCATATACCTTTCTGTCCCGAGGTGAAGGGAAGGACTGGCTTTGAGTGGCTGATAATGAAATAAAGAAAACTGACAGAATTGAATGAAAAATCACAGGGCACCCCTAATCATTTCTGAGTTATTTCATAAAAAAGAATCCATGATGCAGTGACTCTAGAAAATGTCAGTAGGTTTTTGAAATAGGCTCTGTGTTCCATGAATTTGGTCGCTGCAAAAGTGCCAAAATGAGGGTAGGTCAACATCTGGGACGCTTGCTCAAAATTTTCAGGGTCAACCTACCCTGAAATTTTGATATTTTGTGTGCCAAAGAAGCCACAATAAGTTTCTGAGTCAATTTCATGTGGGTCAACGTTCTGAATATTTTTTTCCTCAGGATCAGTTATATTAAACTATACAGGAAAACAATTAGTTTCGTGAGACCTGTAGTGAATATGGCAAAGTCAACTGAAAGGACTTTTTGGCCCTGAAAATTGACTTTTTCAGTAAAATAGCCTAAATTTAGAAGATATGGAGAACGATTCCCTTATTGCATCTTTTTTTTGGATTTTAAGCCAAAGTTCAGGAAATCTGGTCAAATACATAGGCGTTAGTGCTGAATGTCGCCCCAAAATCAAATAAATCTACTTATTTTCCTTAATGTCACTGATGCAGATATTTTAACCCTGTTTCCTTCTACAATGGACAATTCTAAGTCATCTGAGACCTGTTTATTGTTCCCTCTGGCTCATCTGAGCTGGCGGAGGTGTCAATTTTGGCCTAGCGCTGGTAACTGAAAATGGATGAACCAGGTTGAAACTTTTAAAAAATAGTTCAAATGGCCTCAAAGTTGCAGGGGGTGGTCTTTACACATTGTGAAACTAGAATAATGCCATAAGAGTGTCTTCTCCTGAGGACTTTCCACAAAAAATCTGAAGAAAATGGCAATTTTTAGAATTTTCTGTCTTTTGGCGCCCAATTTTTCAATATTTTTTCAATATTTCTTGCAAACTGTTTTCACAATTATCTAAATGGCTCTTGATTCTAGCTCAGTGATGGGATGGGAACATCCCTACCAATTTTCATGCCTTTGCTGTCAATATTCTCTAAAAGAGGGCGATGTGAGGACGGTGGTGTCATATCGTGATAAATGCTAGGTGAATTCTTATGGGTGGAGGTTCAGGAAAAGCCCTCCTTTTGTAGGAAAAAGCAATGTGATGATGCTGAAAGTGGACATTTTTATTGAAAACAGGTGTGAGTGATAGAAAAATTGGTTTGTTAAGAAAAAAGGCAATCTTCGCTCTCTATATAGAGAATATTGCAAAGTTAATCCAAATTATTTCTTTTGTTCTAAAAACTGACTTTTAAGGTCATTTAAGCTCAAATTAAAAGATTTGGTGAAGGAATTCCTTGTTGCATCATTTTTTTAAATTTTAGAGCGAAGCTCGGGAAATTGGTCAAATACATAGGCATTAGCACTGATCGTCATTCTAAAATCAGTTAAATCTGCTTATCTTCCCAAATCTCCCTGAAACAGATATTTTGACCCTTTTTCCTTCTCACATGGCTGATTTGATGTCATCTCAGACCTTTTCTTGTTCACTGGGGCTAGTTCATAATGGCCAGAAGTGTCACTTTTGGTCTAGCGCTGGTCCCTGAAAATGGATGAATGAGGTTGAAACTTTTAAAAAAATTGTTTCAAACTGTCTCAAAGTTGCAAGGTGTGGTGTTTACACATGTTGAAACTAGAATAATTCCCTTAGAGTGTCTTTTTCTCAGAACTTTCCCCAAAAAATCTGGAGAAAAGGCAAATTTTTATAATTTTCTGTGTTTTGATGCCCAATTTTTGCACTTTTCTTCCATTTTCCTCGCAAACTTGTTTCACAATTATCTAAGTGGCTCCTGTTCCTTGCTCAGTGATGGGGTAGGAACATTCTACCAATTTTCATGCCTTTGCTGTGAATATTTCTGTAAAAGAAGGTGATGTGAGGGCGGTGGTGTCAGACTGCGATAAATTACTGCTGAATTCTTAAGGGTAGAGGTTTAGGAAAACCAGTCCTTTGGTAGGTTAAAGCAATGTGATGATACTGAAACTGAATATCATTATTGAAAACAGGTGCTAGTTATGAAAAAGTGAGTTTATTGAGAAAAAAGGCAATCTTCGCTGTCCCTATAGGTCTCACGTAACTAATTGTGGCGCCATCTGTAGTGTCATATACCTTTCTGTCCCGAGGTGAAGGAAGGACTGGCTTTGAGTGGCTGATAATGAAATAAAGAAAACTGACAGAATTGAATGAAAAATCACAGGGCACCCCTAATCATTTCTGAGTTATTTCATAAAAAGAATCCATGATGCAGTGACTCTAGAAAATGTCAGTAGGTTTTGAAATAGGCTCTGTGTTCCATGAATTTGGTCGCTGCAAAAGTGCCAAAATGAGGGTAGGTCAACATCTGGGACGCTTGCTCAAAATTTTCAGGGTCAACCTACCCTGAAATTTTGATATTTTGTGTGCCAAAGAAGCCACAATAAGTTTTCTGAGTCAATTTCATGTGGGTCAACGTTCTGAATATTTTTTTCCTCAGGATCAGTTATATTAAACTATACAGGAAAACAATTAGTTTCGTGAGACCTGTAGTGAATATGGCAAAGTCAACTGAAAGGACTTTTTGGCCCTGAAAATTGACTTTTTCAGTAAAATAGCCTAAATTTAGAAGATATGGAGAACGATTCCCTTATTGCATCTTTTTTTGGATTTTAAGCCAAAGTTCAGGAAATCTGGTCAAATACATAGGCGTTAGTGCTGAATGTCGCCCCAAAATCAAATAAATCTACTTATTTTCCTTAATGTCACTGATGCAGATATTTTAACCCTGTTTCCTTCTACAATGGACAATTCTAAGTCATCTGAGACCTGTTTATTGTTCCCTCTGGCTCATCTGAGCTGGCGGAGGTGTCAATTTTGGCCTAGCGCTGGTAACTGAAAATGGATGAACCAGGTTGAAACTTTTAAAAAATAGTTCAAATGGCCTCAAAGTTGCAGGGGGTGGTCTTTACACATTGTGAAACTAGAATAATGCCATAAGAGTGTCTTCTCCTGAGGACTTTCCACAAAAAATCTGAAGAAAATGGCAATTTTTAGAATTTTCTGTCTTTTGGCGCCCAATTTTTCAATATTTTTTCAATATTTCTTGCAAACTGTTTTCACAATTATCTAAATGGCTCTTGATTCTAGCTCAGTGATGGGATGGGAACATCCCTACCAATTTTCATGCCTTTGCTGTCAATATTCTCTAAAGAGGGCGATGTGAGGACGGTGGTGTCATATCGTGATAAATGCTAGGTGAATTCTTATGGTGGAGGTTCAGGAAAAGCCCTCCTTTTGTAGGAAAAAGCAATGTGATGATGCTGAAAGTGGACATTTTTATTGAAAACAGGTGTGAGTGATAGAAAAATTGGTTTGTTAAGAAAAAAGGCAATCTTCGCTCTCTATATAGAGAATATTGCAAAGTTAATCCAAATTATTTCTTTTGTTCTAAAAACTGACTTTTAAGGTCATTTAAGCTCAAATTAAAAGATTTGGTGAAGGAATTCCTTGTTGCATCATTTTTTAAATTTTAGAGCGAAGCTCGGGAAATTGGTCAAATACATAGGCATTAGCACTGATCGTCATTCTAAAATCAGTTAAATCTGCTTATCTTCCCAAATCTCCCTGAAACAGATATTTTGACCCTTTTTCCTTCTCACATGGCTGATTTGATGTCATCTCAGACCTTTTCTTGTTCACTGGGGCTAGTTCATAATGGCCAGAAGTGTCACTTTTGGTCTAGCGCTGGTCCCTGAAAATGGATGAATGAGGTTGAAACTTTTAAAAAATTGTTCAAACTGTCTCAAAGTTGCAAGGTGTGGTGTTTACACATGTTGAAACTAGAATAATTCCCTTAGAGTGTCTTTTTCTCAGAACTTTCCCCAAAAAATCTGGAGAAAAGGCAAATTTTTATAATTTTCTGTGTTTTGATGCCCAATTTTTGCACTTTTCTTCCATTTTCCTCGCAAACTTGTTTCACAATTATCTAAGTGGCTCCTGTTCCTTGCTCAGTGATGGGGTAGGAACATTTCTACCAATTTTCATGCCTTTGCTGTGAATATTTCTGTAAAAGAAGGTGATGTGAGGGCGGTGGTGTCAGACTGCGATAAATTACTGCTGAATTCTTAAGGGTAGAGGTTTAGGAAAACCAGTCCTTTGGTAGGTTAAAGCAATGTGATGATACTGAAACTGAATATCATTATTGAAAACAGGTGCTAGTTATGAAAAAGTGAGTTTATTGAGAAAAAAGGCAATCTTCGCTGTCCCTATAGGTCTCACGTAACTAATTGTGGCGCCATCTGTAGTGTCATATACCTTTCTGTCCCGAGGTGAAGGGAAGGACTGGCTTTGAGTGGCTGATAATGAAATAAAGAAAACTGACAGAATTGAATGAAAAATCACAGGGCACCCCTAATCATTTCTGAGTTATTTCATAAAAAAGAATCCATGATGCAGTGACTCTAGAAAATGTCAGTAGGTTTTTGAAATAGGCTCTGTGTTCCATGAATTTGGTCGCTGCAAAAGTGCCAAAATGAGGGTAGGTCAACATCTGGGACGCTTGCTCAAAATTTTCAGGGTCAACCTACCCTGAAATTTTGATATTTTGTGTGCCAAAGAAGCCACAATAAGTTTCTGAGTCAATTTCATGTGGGTCAACGTTCTGAATATTTTTTTCCTCAGGATCAGTTATATTAAACTATACAGGAAAACAATTAGTTTCGTGAGACCTGTAGTGAATATGGCAAAGTCAACTGAAAGGACTTTTTGGCCCTGAAAATTGACTTTTTCAGTAAAATAGCCTAAATTTAGAAGATATGGAGAACGATTCCCTTATTGCATCTTTTTTTTGGATTTTAAGCCAAAGTTCAGGAAATCTGGTCAAATACATAGGCGTTAGTGCTGAATGTCGCCCCAAAATCAAATAAATCTACTTATTTTCCTTAATGTCACTGATGCAGATATTTTAACCCTGTTTCCCTTCTACAATGGACAATTCTAAGTCATCTGAGACCTGTTTATTGTTCCCTCTGGCTCATCTGAGCTGGCCGGAGGTGTCAATTTTGGCCTAGCGCTGGTAACTGAAAATGGATGAACCAGGTTGAAACTTTTAAAAAATAGTTCAAATGGCCTCAAAGTTGCAGGGGGTGGTCTTTACACATTGTGAAACTAGAATAATGCCATAAGAGTGTCTTCTCCTGAGGACTTTCCACAAAAAATCTGAAGAAAATGGCAATTTTTAGAATTTTCTGTCTTTTGGCGCCCAATTTTTCAATATTTTTTTCAATATTTCTTGCAAACTGTTTTCACAATTATCTAAATGGCTCTTGATTCTAGCTCAGTGATGGGATGGGAACATCCCTACCAATTTTCATGCCTTTGCTGTCAATATTCTCTAAAAGAGGGCGATGTGAGGACGGTGGTGTCATATCGTGATAAATGCTAGGTGAATTCTTATGGGTGGAGGTTCAGGAAAAGCCCTCCTTTTGTAGGAAAAAGCAATGTGATGATGCTGAAAGTGGACATTTTTATTGAAAACAGGTGTGAGTGATAGAAAAATTGGTTTGTTAAGAAAAAAGGCAATCTTCGCTCTCTATATAGAGAATATTGCAAAGTTAATCCAAATTATTTCTTTTGTTCTAAAAACTGACTTTTAAGGTCATTTAAGCTCAATTAAAAGATTTGGTGAAGGAATTCCTTGTTGCATCATTTTTTTAAATTTTAGAGCGAAGCTCGGGAAATTGGTCAAATACATAGGCATTAGCACTGATCGTCATTCTAAAATCAGTTAAATCTGCTTATCTTCCCAAATCTCCCTGAAACAGATATTTTGACCCTTTTTCCTTCTCACATGGCTGATTTGATGTCATCTCAGACCTTTTCTTGTTCACTGGGGCTAGTTCATAATGGCCAGAAGTGTCACTTTTGGTCTAGCGCTGGTCCCTGAAAATGGATGAATGAGGTTGAAACTTTTAAAAAATTGTTCAAACTGTCTCAAAGTTGCAAGGTGTGGTGTTTACACATGTTGAAACTAGAATAATTCCCTTAGAGTGTCTTTTTCTCAGAACTTTCCCCAAAAAATCTGGAGAAAAGGCAAATTTTTATAATTTTCTGTGTTTTGATGCCCAATTTTTGCACTTTTCTTCCATTTTCCTCGCAAAACTTGTTTCACAATTATCTAAGTGGCTCCTGTTCCTTGCTCAGTGATGGGGTAGGAACATTTCTACCAATTTTCATGCCTTTGCTGTGAATATTTCTGTAAAAGAAGGTGATGTGAGGGCGGTGGTGTCAGACTGCGATAAATTACTGCTGAATTCTTAAGGGTAGAGGTTAGGAAAACCAGTCCTTTGGTAGGTTAAAGCAATGTGATGATACTGAAACTGAATATCATTATTGAAAACAGGTGCTAGTTATGAAAAAGTGAGTTTATTGAGAAAAAAGGCAATCTTCGCTGTCCCTATAGGTCTCACGTAACTAATTGTGGCGCCATCTGTAGTGTCATATACCTTTCTGTCCCGAGGTGAAGGGAAGGACTGGCTTTGAGTGGCTGATAATGAAATAAAGAAAACTGACAGAATTGAATGAAAAAATCACAGGGCACCCTAATCATTTCTGAGTTATTTCATAAAAAAGAATCCATGATGCAGTGACTCTAGAAAATGTCAGTAGGTTTTTGAAATAGGCTCTGTGTTCCATGAATTTGGTCGCTGCAAAAGTGCCAAAATGAGGGTAGGTCAAACATCTGGGACGCTTGCTCAAAATTTTCAGGGTCAACCTACCCTGAAATTTTGATATTTTGTGTGCCAAAGAAGCCACAATAAGTTTTCTGAGTCAATTTCATGTGGGTCAACGTTCTGAATATTTTTTTCCTCAGGATCAGTTATATTAAACTATACAGGAAAACAATTAGTTTCGTGAGACCTGTAGTGAATATGGCAAAGTCAACTGAAAGGACTTTTGGCCCTGAAAATTGACTTTTTCAGTAAAATAGCCTAAATTTAGAAGATATGGAGAACGATTCCCTTATTGCATCTTTTTTTTGGATTTTAAGCCAAAGTTCAGGAAATCTGGTCAAATACATAGGCGTTAGTGCTGAATGTCGCCCCAAAATCAAATAAATCTACTTATTTTCCTTAATGTCACTGATGCAGATATTTTAACCCTGTTTCCTTCTACAATGGACAATTCTAAGTCATCTGAGACCTGTTTATTGTTCCCTCTGGCTCATCTGAGCTGGCGGAGGTGTCAATTTTGGCCTAGCGCTGGTAACTGAAAATGGATGAACCAGGTTGAAACTTTTAAAAAATAGTTCAAATGGCCTCAAAGTTGCAGGGGGTGGTCTTTACACATTGTGAAACTAGAATAATGCCATAAGAGTGTCTTCTCCTGAGGACTTTCCACAAAAAATCTGAAGAAAATGGCAATTTTTAGAATTTTCTGTCTTTTGGCGCCCAATTTTTCAATATTTTTTCAATATTTCTTGCAAACTGTTTTCACAATTATCTAAATGGCTCTTGATTCTAGCTCAGTGATGGGATGGGAACATCCCTACCAATTTTCATGCCTTTGCTGTCAATATTCTCTAAAAGAGGGCGATGTGAGGACGGTGGTGTCATATCGTGATAAATGCTAGGTGAATTCTTATGGGTGGAGGTTCAGGAAAAGCCCTCCTTTTGTAGGAAAAAGCAATGTGATGATGCTGAAAGTGGACATTTTTATTGAAAACAGGTGTGAGTGATAGAAAAATTGGTTTGTTAAGAAAAAAGGCAATCTTCGCTCTCTATATAGAGAATATTGCAAAGTTAATCCAAATTATTTCTTTTGTTCTAAAAACTGACTTTTAAGGTCATTTAAGCTCAAATTAAAAGATTTGGTGAAGGAATTCCTTGTTGCATCATTTTTTTAAATTTAGAGCGAAGCTCGGGAAATTGGTCAAATACATAGGCATTAGCACTGATCGTCATTCTAAAATCAGTTAAATCTGCTTATCTTCCCAAATCTCCCTGAAACAGATATTTTGACCCTTTTTCCTTCTCACATAGCTGATTTGATGTCATCTCAGACCTTTTCTTGTTCACTGGGGCTAGTTCATAATGGCCAGAAGTGTCACTTTTGGTCTAGCGCTGGTCCCTGAAAATGGATGAATGAGGTTGAAACTTTTAAAAAATTGTTCAAACTGTCTCAAAGTTGCAAGGTGTGGTGTTTACACATGTTGAAACTAGAATAATTCCCTAGAGTGTCTTTTTCTCAGAACTTTCCCCAAAAAATCTGGAGAAAAGGCAAATTTTATAATTTTCTGTGTTTTGATGCCCAATTTTTGCACTTTTCTTCCATTTTCCTCGCAAACTTGTTTCACAATTATCTAAGTGGCTCCTGTTCCTTGCTCAGTGATGGGGTAGGAACATTTCTACCAATTTTCATGCCTTGCTGTGAATATTTCTGTAAAAGAAGGTGATGTGAGGGCGGTGGTGTCAGACTGCGATAAATTACTGCTGAATTCTTAAGGGTAGAGGTTTAGGAAAACCAGTCCTTTGGTAGGTTAAAGCAATGTGATGATACTGAAACTGAATATCATTATTGAAAACAGGTGCTAGTTATGAAAAAGTGAGTTTATTGAGAAAAAAGGCAATCTT